>JAUTBT010043498.1:0-35478 GCA_032361225.1 Lepetodrilus schrolli | reverse complement strand
TGTGTATGTGTATGTGTATGTGTATGTGTATGTGTATGTGTATGTGTGTGTGTGTGTGTGTGTGTGTGTGTGTGTGTGTGTGTCTGTGTGTGACCGGGTACTAACAATTGCGAGTAGCTTCATGAGGACTGCAGTGAAAGTAAGCCGTCAGACTTCGCGCTGTACATGTCATCACGTTTCATCAAGCATCTTGCACATCAACACTTTTGTACGGTACATGAATGTTCTGGCTTCCAATGTCAAAACATATCAACTAGTTATCTCGTTTTATTGACAATTTGTGATGACGTGTTGCAACACGTGTTTGACATTGCATGTTGTCATGATGTCAGTTCGAATTGACACCTTTACAGTAATTTACCGTTGGCAATGTAATAATGTGATCATATAGTTGGCATGTTTGTGAGATGTTCTATGTATGTAGAAATAAATTCTCTATTATTACATGTCAACACTTTAATTTTCTATATATTTCCAAAGAAACACCAGCCTCTATTATTACATTATGATATAACAGCATAATACAGGTACATTCCACCTCTCCGATTGAAATTAGAGAGCAAAAAAACAATAATTATTTTACCAGCAGATGCCATCAATAAAAAAGAAGAAAAGAAACCTTATATAAACGTAAATTATTTGGTTACATAGCCCAATTAAGCACGGCTTCTATATTACACCGAAAAAAAATATAGTCCTGCGATAGAAATTAGTGTGTGTGAAAAAAACAGCGCCATTATTTTACCAGACGAGTAGAATTACAACAGCCCCTGGTGCATCGACCACTGAAGACGACCGCGGGGAATCTCTTTTTCTGAAAATTTGGAACTACTTTTGTCAGTAAATCTTTATGTAGAACCCATAAATCTGTATCAATGTCCACCTTCCTTGGAACTAAAACATTATTTATAACCTATTATAAAACTAGATTTGTTTGGAGGTATACTGTATTCATGCCATGATCAAGAATAATGTTATAACGTGGCAGTTAGTATATAGTAGAAAATACGAAAATAATATAAACATCGGATTTCTTGATGTCTGGGCATTCATAATTGTTGAGATAAACATCCACCTACCTGACTAATAATAACAATAACAATAATAGTAATACTAAAATAATATAATAAATAATAATAATAATAATAATAATAATAATAATGAAAATGATGATGATGAAGAAGAAAGTTATGAAAATGGTGGTGCTGGTAATACTGATTGTAATGATAATGCCATGATAATGATAATGATGACAATGGTGGTAATGACGATTGCTATGATAATGATGGTCATCATCATCATCATCATCATCATCACCACGTATAATGAGCATTAACGAGTTATTTATATCGGTATTTACGCATCAAACCTGCGTTTAATATGATTGTCAGCATTGACTGACTAGGTAAGCGTTTGCCTTGGCTCAGCTTTCCAGTATGTTAATGTAAGTCAAAGTATGCTTTAACGGGGATGGAATAAGGAAAGTAGGTAAACACATTGTTAGCTACCAGGAAGCTGGGATTCCTCAGGGTCAACGCAGATAAACATGCCTGTGAGGATCTCCGTTACGAAACTGCCACCTATTCCTGACTGACCGAGATCACAGCGGGCGTAACGAAGCCATGTGTATATTATTCACAGTGGATGTGGGTCAGATATACGTAGATATACAAGCAAACACCATATACAGTAGTATGAATATCAACAGATCAAACGTCAATTGGATTATGTAAATGTTGGTCAATCACGGAAGCTGAATAGACAAACGGCGAGGCAGATAAAGAAACATTCATGCATCTATTAATGAAAAATGGAGATTTGGAAACTCCTGTACTAAACGGCGTAATGTAACCCTAACGTCAACCTTACCCACGGGTTACACCAATAGATGCTGCTGCTGCCACTACTATAGAACAGGAACTCCTACCATTTCATTGATGGAATGGTAAATAAATATACTTTATTAATGACTGCAGCGTACGATGTACTGGCCCAATGGGTGAGGTTTCAATGCTATGAAACACACACACACACACACACACACACACACACACGAACACACACACACACACGAAAATACACACACACGAACACACACACACACACACACACACACACACACACACACATTTAATAGGAAGAACAAATGTTAACGGAAGTGATGTATGTATGTAATGTATACTAACTGGTAAAGAAAAATGGTACCGATGAGAAAATGCAGAGATGCACGTATGAGAAATGGTACGAATGCATGCTGGAGAAATTGCACAATGTAAAAATGCAAGGACACTAATGAACACTAGCATATACTCACTCGGTTAAGTAATGGTGATACAAAAAGGCAATACGTTATTCACGCATCTGCCAGATCTCTTAGTGTCTTGGAGCCATCGTAAACTCCAACCAAGAATAAATCAGTCCGCGCAGATCATCTATTGCTCATTAGCAGTATAACGGGTCGGTTGTAATCTACTTTGGCTATACTGTGTCAGTATTCATTCCGTTTGAAACGCACCAACACAATGGTAATAATAATATGTTATCATATTCACATTCGGCCATCTATCGGGCGTACTTTTACCAGGAGTACATAGTATTTCCTGGAGCAGCTCAGTGAGTGGGGGGATATGCACTACCCTGGGATTACTGTTTGAGAAGCTATGGCCACTCCCTCTACCGATTGGAAACCAATAACGATACCAGATAAGGAAAACAGTTGTCTGACAAGCGATGGAATGCTGACATAAAATGCTCCAGTTTTGTTCCATGACATTGACCGCAGATTGTGTATCAGACCGAGGTCAGTATTACACTGTATTGATACGAATACTTGGTATACAATGCCTATTATTGATGATCACCTAACTTATGAAATGCTGCTCATGCTTATATCTGACGGTTACCCGGAAAGAAATTCAAGTATGGTTTACAATATGCCTACATTTAGTAGTAATGATCAATGCTCCAGTTTTGTATGAACCCCCTACCGAGATAATTATCGCCTTGTCTAGGCCACATGAACTAACTCCGCTATACTCATTAGGCCCCTTCCCATTAAACACCTGTATTTCGTGGTAGTGAGAGATCAAAGAGTTATCCTAATAGTCCATTCAGATGCACCCTGACCATGTATAGCTCTACCTACTTGTCAATCATCTTCTGGTTGTCACCATGACTTCCAGAATCAGTCACCATGTAGGATGCTGATGTATACTGTGGCTGTTAATAACATGTGCTTTTATTGTTCAGTTTAAGAAATAGGCACACGGAAAGACAACTAACTCTGCCACCAGGGCACCGTTTGTCAACCGAAGAAATGTATGATATTGCGGAAGGGAAGGTATGAACAGAGTCAAGCGTAGCTCGGAGTTCTAACCTTCACTGGGGGAGTTACCTTAGAGGCTCCATTTTTAAGCATCAATGTTGGCACCTTTACAAATACACATATATCATCTGCGAAATGCTATCGGCCATATCATTGCCGTTACTTCTTACAAGCCAGTGTGCAACATACATAGGAATGGAATTTCAATTACATATTTTAACAAAACATATTTGGATTTGTTTATGTGGCTTACGAAAACAACTTTAATTGAATAGCCATTTAAAATTACTGATAACTTCAGTAAGAATAGGTATTAACGCATGAACGTGCATGAAGTATCATTATCACATATAGCTACTATCATTTGTAGATGCATAATAGGATCATTCTATTACAAAAAAAATAATAATACATAAATAAAATTAAAAAAACTAAAACATTATGCCATGAGATGATACGATATTATGATACTATAGTTGATCAGCGTAAATCGTAGTATGTCTACGCTTACTTTGTGTGTTTGATGGAATTAAACTTGCCGAGACATTCGATGAAGTACGTTCGAGATCGATAGAGATAGATAGATAGATAGATAGGTAGATGGATAGATGGATATGTTCGAGATAGCGAGAGAGCGCGCGCGCGCGAGAGAGAGAGAGAGAGAGAGAGAGAGAGAGAGGGAGGGGGAGGGAGGAAGAGAGAGAGAGGGGGGAGGAAGAGAGAGAGGGGAGGGAGGAAGAGAGAGAGAGAAGAGAGAGAGTACATACATATTTCGTAGCTTTGGCGACGTATTTCGTGACTTCAAATGATGTCCAATGTTCCTCCTTTAACGACTTAATAATGCTACTTTGTGATGGGTATCATTAGATATAAATTATATTAACACTCGTTGATAAAAATGAGGAACAATTAAAGTTCGCCAAGCATTGCTTTCGGGTTACAAATACTATGTAAAACACTGATGGTTTCTCTTTTTTATATACATGAAACATGCATTAAACACTATTCATAGCCATGTACTTAAGTAACATATCGCATTCTACCTATTTCCTAAGTAAATCCAACAATAGGAGAATGGTCGCAGTTTCACAGATTAATAGCTTTCCACAGGATATTGATGTCGCTGTGACACATTTATTGCATACTCACTAATGAAATGTCAGCTTAGGAATGTGATAATAGTACATGAAGGAGATGGCCGTTGTTTTAGACTCTCAATTAAGATCTGCCACGAAGCACCATTTATTTTGATACTCACACTGACTTCACTCTTTCTGTGGAGATTCTCAACCAATGTATGTATGTATGTACGTATGTATGTATATATTATATATATATTTATGTATATTCCTCTCGGACGCAATACTGCACAACGTCAGATTCATCTGATGTCTGAAGAACGGTCTCCCTACGGCCATTTCTGAACGTTATGCGTTAATCACTGACTTCTAACCCTAACGCTGCTTGAACGCGCCGGTGTCCAAAAATCTAACTAAACAAACCCTCGTATCAACATGCATTCTAAAGAATGGCACCTTATGCCGTTAGTTGGATTGATCGACGTTTGTAATTGACTGCTCAAAGAAAATAACACTGGTCTGCCACATCTAACAAGTCACTTGAGCTTTGTTCTTCTTTAAACTTGGGTTCTGGACTCCTTCAGAATCGAATGGCGGCTGCTCTCATGAGAACATTCATGAACGACTGGTACATAAGTTCATACAGTATATACGTGCATACAGTACATACGTGCATACATTATCCAGTGCAGATAGAACACACGTTCCCTAGGGGTTTCCAAGTACATCAAGAGATAGTGGAGCTAGAACGGGATTCTATGATCAGTCTTAACCCAGACACTATGGGTGGGTAAGTATGTGTACACGTCAACGTGACTTAGGATGTGCTGAAACTCTGGTATTCCTTGTATTATTATATTGTGGTGTACCTACTGGTAAACGTGATTGGACTAAATAAAAACGTGTTTCCAGTCTGAAGAACAAGGTTTACTTTCCAGTGTACGTGCATTAGTACATAGTAATCGATACAAGCATTAACACAGTTTGCTGTCCAATAATGTTTCGTATCCAAATGTCTCCACTACAAAGACAGAACAAATTATAAAATTTTGAGCAGTTTCATCGCATTTAGTAATTGGTGCTGTGTCTAAGTTCTAAGTAAACAACGTCAGTAAATTGATGCTACTTCAACTGTAAAATCGTAAAGAATGAACACTAAGGTAGTAGCCATCCTGTCGTACACTGTAGATAATACATAGCGACAGATTTAATCAACCTTCTAAAATGTAATTTGTGTTTTATAGTTCCGTAGTTCCACATTGTCCACGGACCTCGTCGTTTTATGTGCCTACAGAGTCCTGCATTATCTACACTTTAGCCAGAATCCGTATCTCGTCGGAAAACCAATAGCCTCCTAATCTGACCTCCGAAGAAACCCGAGAGGTTCATTGGATAAATACACGCCTAACCAGATGAGAAAACATCTCGGACTATGACCACAATATATTAAAACAGCACTGTCCGTGGAAGCAGATGATTTGTGAGTCACGTGACCGCTGAACATGATTGAAAGAGACTAAAGCATATTTCGTACTGAAACACACTGGGCCAGAGAAGAGATAAAGGCCGCCCATTACCTGACGTTATATTGCTCCAATCAGTTGCCAAGTGCCGTTTTATACGGCCTCAATTTGCCAGCAATATAAGCAGCATTCCATCCTTTGTTAATAGCCACTGTTTAATCGTTATGTATAAAGCATACGGGTTATATAAGGGATAACTATTATGTGTTTATTGTCCATGTAATGGTCCCATTCACGGTGCTGCTTTGCAATTAGGATCCTGTGTGTTCTGGGTCCCTGTACGTTCGGGAACTAATCCTCTATCTATTTTAGCATGGAAAGGTAAATGTGTCATTTAGTTTTCTGATATACCCATGGCAATAGATTAGGAGGCCAAGCAGTTCACATTTTACAACATAATATAGATGATAATATATAACCGAGTTCCTACAGTAATGAATTTGGAAGTTAAACAAATGGAAGAAGCCATAAACAGGATGCTATTTGATGTGCTGTTAGTTTTCGCTGAATTCAGATAGAAACAGTTCGCCACACAGAGGCGTACAGGGAACAGATAGTGATGACTGAATACTGCACAAGGTTTGTGAGACGCCTACCAAGTGACACTTTAGTCAAATTATTTATTCTTCCTTTTCTTTTTTCTTTGGATACATTATTTAACCCAGCAGGAACAAAATACATTTACGATCTCTATATGCAATTTCAAATTTACAAAAATAATGTCGGCTTACATGCTACTCTATAAGAAGAAATGGTACTTCTGGCCTTGTTCCAGAGAACGATCGTAGTGCCACGAGAGTCGTAGCTTCATGTTAACGTATAGGAGTTACTACTCTCTAGTACTACGATAGCTCTGTGGAACGGCACCAGGTATACCAAGAAGGCATTACAATTTGTATTCACAATTACGAATGCTATTAGGTATTGTGCATAACATTTAGCTATGACGAACACCTAAGACCTACTTTTGTTCTTCATCTGAATGATTCTGGTAGTTAAGTCGTTTGATATAGTCTATGCATTCTAAATAGTTTAACGAAAGAGCTGCACACATGTAATTATCATTTGTAATCCATTGAGTGTAACAAATTTCTACTTAACTTTTTGAAAATGAAAACTCACCATTGAAATTACAATTCAATTATCACTCAATGCATCCTATGCGTGTATGCAAAGTGAAGTCTCCGAAAGGATGGTAGAAAACCTAATACCAAATTATAAATCTCATTTCGACAAGAATGAAACCCAGTAGGGATATACACAAACGTTCTACTGTTGTAATTGTCGTTTAATGTGCATGTATGTACGCATAGTTCACATCCAATAATCTTGCACAGTGATTGCCCCAGCACCTCGTTATTCAATTAGATTACTGGTGGTGTATATTTATCCGGTTCCCTCCTCTACATTGTCAATTTTCATTGCTAACGAAGTTCAACTTTTTTCTTCTTAACTTGGTACATTTAGTGTTGTAGAGAACCTGAATGCACTTGAAGAAATCTGATTGAACTACGGATCGTCGGTGCACATGTACCCAATAATGCAATTTACAAGCCATTAGCAAGTCTGCTTGCTATATCCTCAGTGTGTGTTACATTTTAATACAGTATCAGCATGTTCGTACAGATATGTTAAACAGTACAGCACTCTGATGTCACTGAGGGGTTCCTTCTATCTCTCTCAGAATACAATATAATCCCCAAACCATGATGGCGTGTGGTGGCGCAATGGCAGAACGTTGTACTTCGGATCCAAAGGTTTCGGGTTCAAATCCCGTCCTGGGAGCCATGCATCAATGTCCTCTACCAACAACTCGTACAATTTCAGTACCTCCATTCAAATGAATACATGAGTGGATCACTCTGTGAAGCAGAGAATGCCAGCCATCATGTCAATGTATAGTAGTGTCGATGGCAGCTGTCGAGGTGGAAGTAGACCATAGCAAACTTGAGTTATCAACAAACATAGATAACCCACCAACATTCATGAAGTGGGTCTTCAAAACGTTTGTTGGTTCTAAATTAGCTTCAAAAGAAATTGTATTGTTGTCTTTTCCTGAATATCAAATCTTCTTTTAAAAGTGGAATGGTTTAATAATTAAACCATGATGCAGTCCCACCTTCCCTAACCTTATGCCAGAAAAGGTTATAGGACACTGACATCAGTCAAAAGAACCACCGAAGATAACTAAGACATGGACGGAGTAATAGGCTAGATGTTGTATGAACGTTAACTAGGAATACTAGAAAATACATTGTTGAGTGAAATTTAAGGGCTTCTTGAATGATATGAAGTCACCAATTGTAATGAGATACCTCCAGATTTAATTAATTCCTTGAGACCATTTCCAAACAGGACAGTCGTGAAGCTTATATTCGTGAAGCGATTCACTGGAGTCTGGTTATGGAGGTGGTTTCACACATTCCAGAATCTACATGTCCTCTCATTATTATTAGCAGACTGTTTATTTATTTTACTTTTACAGAAAAAATGGCAAACATTTAAATCGCATAGTTAGAATTAATCAAATATTTATCCCAGGTTATACTATATATAATAACAGTGATAGAAATCTCGCTCCTAATGGAGATGGTAATGCCTTCATTATGTATCTCCGTTGACCCGAACAAACAAAAACGTTACTCGCACCCAGGCGTTTTCGTCGCGTGCCATTGCCCTGCACTTGCTGCTAGAGAACTAAATATATCAAGGGTTACGCGGCTTCATTACATTCCCAAAGTGAGAATACATTTCTCGGTTGGATATTTCTTTCTTGGATAGTTTGTGTAGTTATGTTTCTCATGTGGATGTGTAATACATTTCACAGTTTGATGCTGATTTTTTTCTCTAATGGAAATGTAGACCATTTAACGTTTGTGAAAAAAATGCGTTCCTCTTGTAATATACTTATTTCAGTTCATCTTTAACCCTCTTCATGTTGGAGGCAACCTGAAATGCCCTAAATATCAGTGCATGTGCCTAATCCAGCAGGGATAGGGTTAAACGTTCGTAGCGACTACAGATAGCAACACACCTTTCTTTCCTTCATGTTTTGTCATAGACATAACATAATGCAAACGCATCGTTTTCTTTGGCTACAAGGGACTGATATATTATTATGTGTTTGCATATAAAAGAGCTAGACAGTCAATAATGCGAACGTAAATTAATTGTTTATGTTTATGGAAGGTGCAAGCTTACTTTACCATCCATCAGTACGTGCAATATACGTACGGTAGTGCTATATGCACCTGTACGTAAGTCAGTGTGAATTAAACATGTAACGTGACAATGTGATTTGCAATTGTACGTTTGCCAGAGTGATATACGCGACAATACATTTGCCAGTTTCATATGCGACTGTACGTGTACCAGTGTGATATACACACCAGTTGAAGAGATCACTATGTGATATTTTTGGGTAACACACACATGTTGGATATTACTTTTAAGGCTACCGAATGGCATCTCCATGGTAATGACCCGAGGTAAATCACGTAAACATTTGTGTGCTAAAACATTTAAATCTGAATAATATTTATAACGATAATTCACATTATGAATATGAAATGTTACTTTTGATGGCTTCTCTTTTGTGTGTTGGTGTCTTTTCTATAACTCGCGAGAATAATATTAAGCTGCTGCATTCATTTCTTTCTGTGAACCAATATCTAACGTTGAATGGCAAGAGCAGTGACCTAACCTAGTATGACGTATAGGTAGACCATTGTATTCGTACGCAATAAATCGTCTAAATCAGTTGATTTTCACGAATAAAAGTAATTTCAAAGGGTGTGTAAGAAATATAATACTGGTGTCCATTAGATACCAGTTATCGTACAACTCGTCGTTCTCAAACGTATCTAACGAGTTCGTTATGTTGAAAACAACTCGTTGTAAGATAAATATGGTGTCTAACGGACACGAGTTTAGTATTTTATGTGTACGTGTACCCGTGTGATATACGACTATAGGTTTTCCAGTGTGACTGTACGTGTACCAGTGGAGCACCTCTATCTGTACGTTGGTATGATCGTGTCATCAAACATCACCATCACGCGGTGTACGGTATAGATATAGAAATATATGTACTTCCAGGCTGGCACGGTGCGTATGTCTGTGGTTGCGCTATTCTCAGCCACTCGCTCAATCTCATGGGCAATTTGCTATCGGTATATTTACTTGCAAGGCTGGCATTGGTTTGGGTTGCGATGCAAAGAACATTTCTTTCCTTACAAACTGAGGTAGGTCGATTCATTGAGGAAAGGCAAGTTTCCTTTGCTAAATCTCAGAAGTTCTGTGATATATTTAGAGAAGACGTGAACGTTTGTCAGAAAATTCGTACTAGACGTCCGTGTGTCGGATCTTGTGAAGTGGATATGCGGTGGTCTGGTGGGGCAATCGTAAACCGGCCAGTGTAAGTGGCCATTAACCAAAGATATCAACCCTTCACTGTTGATTTCCAACATTCCAACGTCCTCAACTGGTCGAATCCAATTGTCAACAGTCAGGCTTAGGGCTAGACCTGACATGATTAACCTTCCGTTCTATGGCGCCGTAAGGAAATCTATTTAATCTTTAATTTAAATAGCGAGGCAGTTTGCCACCCTGTTGATTGAACCATCGATTAGTCATCGGTAATAGTCCGGTGCTAGGTTATCGAGACTGATCTATGCTCCACCCATTGACACGGCGCCCATTTAAAACACCGTTAATTGACCATGTTGACTGGCGAAATATCATTTTGTTTTCTTCCACTCAAACTGAAAGGCATTACGTATAATAGTAATAGACATATCAGTAAGCTCGATAGTCCCCTGTAAATGATTTAGATATAATATATTCAAAATCTTTCTTTCTTTCGGTGAATAGAATTAATTCCTCCTAAAAAGAAAAGAAAAAATATTAATAATGGAGGTAGCCACAGCCGATGGACATTCACGTGTAAATTGTAAGCAATGTATTTGGAATACTTGCTATTTTCAACACATTTCCTATTTATACTTTCACAAGTATGTTTAATTTCATACACAAGAACACCCAGATAAACTCTAGCAAGAATGCGTGATTTACCCGAAGGCAATACTCTCATTAACATTAGATCTTAATTATATTAATGTCACTGCTCAGATGGTTTGAAAGTCAAGTTGATACTTCAGGATTTGAATGAAGCCTTTAGGCTATCCATTCAGATTAAAACCTTCCAGTGTCTTGTGGGTAGATTTTACGATATCTATGCTATTGATTTTTTTCTTGGTGTATTAACATCTGGAAACTCTAGTTGACGAATTTGCAATGCAGAGCAAGAATAATCGTAGTTTGGGGAATACCTGTTAAAAATGTAGTTGAAATATTTCAATAACCGTGACAATGCATTCAATATTATTTAATGTTCAACTTCTAAACATGGTATATTGTAAAGTAAATATAGGTATTTTCATGTGTGTTATGTTTTGTAAAAAAAAGAAATAATCAGTGTTTACGCTAACAATAGGTCAACAATAAACGGCTGTGTATATATGTATATATGCATCTGTCCTGGGATTCAGCAACAACGAAAGTGTATTATTATATCCAATGAAAAGCACTGCTGATCTCGTTTATAATAACTTTCAACACTAAACTCATCCCACAGTCGATCAGGATAAAATTATCGACATTAACTTTGATGATATTTAATAATATAGTCACGTTTGTAACATTACATGCGGATACATACACTTGAATTTGTTTACTGATAAACATAATTTAGAAGCTGTAGCAACTAGATATAACAATGCACCACATTATAAAAAGACAGCGTTAAATACCTAGCGAAATGCGCGTTGAAATGGCCACGTTTATTTCATATATGCTTAGAATGTGTTCATGTTATTGTACAAGTCTTCACTCCTTCAAACAATTTCTTGTAGACTTGAAAACTTGAACATAATAACGATCTTGTAAATGTAAATCTTTACTCATTGCTCATGGAACTAAATGTTACCAATATTGGATACGACGAGAACTTATCGATGACAAAGGGTGGTTAATAACAAAATATTACCTGTATCATTTCACACGCCTAACATGATGGCTTTGTGATTATTACACTGGGCGGTATTCATAAAGATTCTAAGAATTTTCTTAAAAAAAACATCTTAACTAAATGTTACTCTTAGAACATCTTAAAAGTAATTTATAAAAATTCGTAGACTAACTTTTAGCCAAGTCCTTCTGAGTAGTGCAGAGGATCTTTTAAAGACAATTCTATAAGCTGGGACTTTTCATAAATAACTCTTAAGAAATTTCTCAAAATTGAAAGTAACTTTGATAAATTCCTAGAATAAAGCACATTTAAGAATTCTTAAGCATTTACGAATCTTTATGTGTTCGCCCCTGATCGTGAAAGTATTTGACCATATAAAGACACAGTTCCTGAAATGTTTATGTGACAATTTGTAACATGTTGTGTTGATGTCTGTCTCGGTGATTACTCCCCTCAAAGAACGTGAACAATGTGCAGAGATGCTGAATCATACCTGAGTGCATCTAAATGCAATCACTATTACCTCTGGTAAAGAGATTGCCGCTTTTAGTAGACAGTAAAATATACTAACATTAGTGCACTATATTGCCACATGCATGTTTTTTGTGTGTGTACCTCGAATACAAAGGGCTATGCAATTGCGTCTTTGATATACGTAAAGGGCAACGTTTAAACAAGTAATTTCTTTACATCAATCGAATATATGTTTCATTTAATGTATTCTTAGTTAGATGAAGAGTGTTAAAAGAATTGTTTTTGCCTATATAAAACTATTCTTAATATAGTAGTGAGAATGATACATGATCGTATGATCTTAGGGTTTAAATACCAATCTAACAATTTATCAGGTTAATGTAAAATGTAATCGATATGTTTAAAGATAATTCAAAAGAAAATTAATATAAAAATTGAAAGGAATTAGATAACATTCTGTATGGTCCTACTTTAACTCTTCGCGCAGCAGGCAACCGGAGATGCCCTAAAAGCAGTGCCTGTGCCTATGCATGTGCCTAATCCAGCAGGAAGAGGATTAAATGAGGATTTGAAAGCATCACGTGATGCTACTTTAGAAATAATTATTTCCGACTTACAATGTAGTTTGGTCATTACACCGTAGTTGGTACCTATACCACTGTTTTCACCCGATGTCTAACATGACGCGCTCACACATTCAATATCACACACAATACCAATTCCATTCATGTTAGTGTTCTCTAGACACGAATAACTCTACACAAAGGAAACACTTACCCGTGAGTAAATGAGAGGGCGGCACTCATGGTATGAAATATATTAATATACAAAGTCCTAATGACACTGCTCACGTTGAGGATCATAAAGTGACATTCAATTAAGCAAAAACCAAACACAATTATGCTCGAGTCATTTAGTGCAATTGGCTTGGCTTCATTATAATGTAAATGTTTACTGCTGCATTCCTTTAATCGTCCATTACGGGGATCTGTTGCTACGGCAGTTACAGGTCTGGATCGCTGAGGCCAACAGGGAAAGTACATGACCACGGGATAATGCATCCGTTCTCAAGGAGAATACATTTACATAGAAGCAGCAGGGGAAGTACGCAGGCCAAAACTCGTGGTCCTCCTGGATCATAGGAATTAGCAAGAAAACCCACCTCATGTGAAGCTAATCTAATTGCATGTACACAAAAATACTAAGTAAATAGTCTAGTATTATACGAATTAATTTGATAGGAATGGGAAAATGTAAGTTACAAATGTAGGAAAATATGTCATGATATTAAATAGTAGTAGGTTTGCAAGAATATTATTTATCAGCAAGCCATTCTCATTGATACATGCATTATATTAAATACTGTTTCTTAATAATCTTTAGGAAAAGAACGTAGGTTCTGTGCTGACAAATGCAAATCAAACTTGATGTCCTGGTGTTAAATTGTGTAGAAATTCTGTAATGAAACTATTATTTTTGGTACATTAATTACAGTCCTTACCATTGGCATACATGCACTATCGATGCCATGGAATTATAAACGAGGCGTACACTAGCTAGGAAATAATGCTCTGAATTTACATAGTCGCCAAATCCGTCATCGTACATTAGAATACTACTAACAGCGTTGCATGCATGCCTGGGCAGATTGTGATACAAGAACATGTACATATCAAACATTCCTGGAGCATATCTCTGATCTTCAATAGCATTTGGAACCATCCGAATTTGAATTCTTTCTCGTCAAGGAGAATACGATATCGTCTTCCATGGTCAGATGCGTATATTCCACACGGAACCAGACTGTCAGAGCCAGCATCTGTTTTCAATTAGCACAGTATGCTAACCTCACCGACTGATTGGCGTTGTTAATCAGTCCAGAATGTTAAGTATATGTAAACAGACATCGCCTACACCTGTGAGGAAACTGTCTAGGTAGCTTTCTGTTTCATACACAACATACTTTAGATGACGCGTTCTTACGCGCATATCTACAAAGAAGTATTCCCACTACTATATACATTTCGTAAGGTCTCGCTCTTAATCCAGGGAATTCAGCATGCTGGTAGATAATGGCCATATTATCTAGAAGAAGTAAAAACAACAATGTTTCAGTATGCAAATACAACGTCATAAATGGTAATGTGGAAGGCCAATCTGAACACCTGCGAGTCATTTCCACATGGCGCCAATACACGCTCGGAACTGGATGCCCATACCAATGCATTTGCTGCTATTTTGAAATTTATTAAGTGTAGTTATATGGCGTTTTGGGGGTCTGATTTCACACCGACGGTCTATTCAATGTACCGTATAATAATGCAACACGACGTTTTCCGCAATGCCCCAGTTACACTGGAGCTGCGATTACCCGCGACCATTTCAGTCATGGTAGTGGCCATTTTTCTGCGATGTCAGCTAGCAGTCACACTGTCTGTGACTTGTAGCACGACTGGTCGCAAGACATTGCATCTGGATTCGCGTGAGTATATTAGAGCAAAGCGGAAATGATGCGAAAATGTTCCAATTTGTGGACGGTCCCAATGGCGAGACATACTGTCCAGCCAGAGACATTTAGATGAATTACCTTCTGGATTGTGGGTCAACTGTAAAGTTCGAAATAGACTAATGATAGAAGTGTTTCTGGTGACAGTTAGTCTATATGAACAAGACTGGACCAATAGGCACACATGCTGCAGACTTGGATGCTGATGAGGACTTGACCTGGAACCAACACAATAAAGCACTCAAGCGTAGGAACAAGACCGGGTTAATTGTGTGGTCAGTCAAAAGTCGGAAGTCAGACCCATGCTAATTGGAAGCAATAAACATCCGAAATTAATCTGTGTATTATTCCAGTCATATCTTCACAGCTAACTGAGCGTAGTTGCGCGTGGTGTCCATCTTGTACTTTTAAATTTGCGGAGTTATGCAAGACCGTCTTGCGTGTGGGAGGGTCTTTTAAAACGAAAATGTCTTCGTTTGCATTATTCTCTTCACTCCATTTCCCGCAGTAAAGCCTATAACTGTGTTGGATTAATTGGAATATCGGTCTCATTGCTTACGATGTATTTTCACCTCATTCAATGCTATTCCTGAGACGAGGAAGGATAGGCACGATGGAGCGGACATAACACATGCACTGGAGCTTGAGGAACCACTTGACACAATATGATTATTTCCACGGAGTAAGTGGCACTGCAAACAGCCTGTCGTCGGTTCATCATTCTCAATGGGTCAATGTCAGTTGACTGACAAATGAATCTCAGAAAAGCATCGAATTTAACGAGTGGGCGATTCATCAAAAGCAAATAAAGAATCGTGTTACCGAAATTAATACATACGAACGTTGAAAGCATTTCTGAGAGGTAAATGGAACAATTACTATTGTACAAGTATGCGACTGCATGCGACTGCTCAATTTGATAATGTTCGCAAAGGTGAGATTATATTTATTACACAACATAACATGTAATGGTTGAACATAAAACCACGTAACACACCCGTAAACGCGAATTGTAATTTACATTGGAACCGTGTGACCAGCATGGACATAGTAATACCTGGTCGTAATAAACATACAGTATATCTGCAAGTAACAGTCGGAATATCAATATTTTCTTTTAGGAATAGTTTTGGTACCTTTCTCGTTTCATCTCTTCTCATGACAAAGCTACCCCATGGAAGGTTTATTAATTACTTTGCAAATAACTAAGACATAAATTTATTATTGGCCGGATGGTCTTTAACACTAAGTTACCATGCACTAGGGGAAGGCATGTAAGTACGACCATGACATTTGTTTATTGGCCGGATGAGTTGACTTTGATCTTGGAATAGCACAGACAGAAGCCACCAGCAACTCACGTTATCCAAGCACCTCGAAGAGTGGCAGCAAATTGGACTCGGTACCAATCTAATGCAAAGGTGTGTTTCAAATAGCAACTACACATCACTATTGGGTTCTGCTCAAATTATTCTCATCATATACTTATTAACTGTAGACCTGATGTGACCACGAGTGATAATCTAATTTGCTACCAGCTATTGGCTATGTCTGCATTCGGGAGTAGATAATAGTCTATTGGACTGTTCGTTTTGCACATGCATCATATTCAAGAATGACATTCACGAATGAACGCGCATGCGCATTACGTTTTCAAAACGAACGATCGGAATACAGAAAAGTGAATGGTGATTGACAAAGAAGGATATTAATTGTGGTCTGAGGCCATCACCAGCTGATGACGCGTGAACTATAAATTAATATATTACCAATCCGAGGTTTATTTTCTTACTGTGATGAATAGGTTAGGAATATATATGCAAAATGTTTAATACCTGTCGTCGCACAGCATTGGTGGTTTACGAAAGTTTCTAAATTATCGAAAACCTATAAGTATTCTTGACATTCGTACATAATCGAATTGTCGTCCGCCATTTTGTATTCATATTCCATATTAGATAAAAAAAATAATCATCGAATGAATGGAGAGAGAGAGAGAGAGAGAGAGAGAGAGAGAGAGAGCTGGTATGATACAACTTCGGGTATGTGGAAGTTTGTGATAATATGATAGCCTCTGCGGGTGCAATTGGGAGAGAGTGGACGTCGGTGTCAGACGGTTGTATTAAATGTATGCAGGTAAATGGTGGTCGAAGCTACTGGTTGTGGATTGGTGACAGCCATTGCATGAACATGGTTAGATCCACTTGCCTATTACACTCACCTACACGTTCATATATATCACAATTACAAACCTCAGTTTGGATTACGTGGTCATACGCTAAATCTGACATTTCTTTCGACGCTGCATCATTTTCTCTGTGAACATCTAGCAAACTAGCTTCTGATTGCCGAGTTACGTTCGCTAACGAAGGATTGCTGACTACAGCATGTGCAATGCCGCTCATTAGCGTATAAAACACGATCTCACATTTCAGCTCAGTTCTTTGAACATGAAAATGCGTAATGCTTTATTTCTTAAGAAAACACTTACAGTTCTGGTTGCATTAACTTACAGGGGTATGGCATTTCCCTGAAGACAGGTACGACACACGTTAACCGGCGAACAGGTCGCAGTGGTGTTGTCTAATCAACGAGGAGTGGAATCCCTCAACTCCTTTGGAAAACCCGCTAAAGCAATCTGCAGTTTGCCTGGTCCACGGTACGCACTATGTTCAACTCGCTGCCTGTGTGTTTGGCCACGGAGCAAATCGCAATGTTGTTTTAACACCTTTTAATGATCCGAAGAAAAATACCGTTGGGCTTTGGCAAGAATGGTGCAATTGAGCGCTGACAGACTGCCTGTCAGGACTACAAAGTAGTCAGAGCTCACACGTTCTCCGCTATAGTCGGGGTGTAAAGAATTCCTATAAACCTTCGTTATGCTGTCTCAGATATGTTAAAGATGTCGACAAGGCTTTCAGATAAAGCCGGGGAACAGAAGTGTTAATTAATCGCAATAACATACATACAGCTGCATGCACATTCAATGGAAGCACACAGCAAAGACTACGGGAACACACACAAACTTCCATATATACTGTACATACTTATCAAAATATGACTGGTAGAACAACGTACAATTTGTCTATAAGACTCCAATAAGGAATATACCTCTGCATGAGCTTCCTATCTTAAGTACCGTGTCGTGTTAATAAGGTAACCCAATAGTGTGTATTTAATACTAGCCATCTTCTAGTTGCTGGTTTGAACTAATGAGGTAGTCTTATAAGCTTAGCTACACAGCTTGCAACTACTTAAATATAATATAAAGTAATTTACGGTATGCAAGAATAACTAGCATACAGATGCCATCAAACCTAGAGCATGAATTATGTTTTATGTTCTTCTTTGAGAGTCAGCAAACGTCCAACACATATTTCATAACACCGGCGACCTATCAATGGAGATGATGCAGATTATATCAATGATAGAAAGAAGAGATTTAAGAACGTACATTGCATCACAAAAGTGTCTGGCCCCTCCTGTACGAAACGATGCAGCTGTAACGTAACAGTAACTCCACCCTAGTCGTGCACGTAGACCACACCCTTGCTAAGGCTGAAGTTATGATTACCTGATTCCCGCACCCTTGGGGTACTTAATTCCGTTCAGGACTGACTTCATGTGGTACCCCTGGCACACATCTAGAGAAAATACTCGCGCAAACAGTTTAGGAGCTATAAATAGAACAATGATAAATCTATTTCATTGGATAGATTTTTACACTAAATTCATCGCGAAAACGATTTCATTGGTTGGCTGTTTGCGCAAGTTTCCCTCTAGATGTGTACCAGGGGTACCACACGAAGTCAGTCCTGAACGGAATTAAGTACCACTCGGGTGAGAGGATGTTATTACCTTAAATGTACGCTGTTTCGTACAGAAGCCATAGTGATGTTTTACATCGATCACGATTTGAAATCCCTCATGCAATAATACATAAATGTGTGACGAAATTTTTCTAATAATAGTTACAGTGATATATTATTGAATCTGGCGCCACCAAATAAGCAACGTCCAAGTTCAAATCATCTTCCCCAGGGAAGGTTCGAACTCCGCACTGCGATACCCGAAACCAATATAGCATAAATAGAGCACGAGCACAAGGGAAGGGAAGCCGCTCCCTTCTATCTCAAGTAAAACCATTCCCCGTTGTGTGTAGGAGTGTGTTGACTCATTCTGGTTCGATGTTAAATTTCCCATGCTATGTTGCCGTACGGGTCATGCGTTTTGCACGCAATGTTAAAAAATCGTCGGCTAAATGAAGACGCTAATAAGCTTGATGTAACTATCGATTTGCTTTTCTTGGCACGTGGTCTCAGATAGGATTTCCTGAAGATCGCCTTGTTCACTGCAATTTAAAATTACTGACAACAAATTCCTACCACGTGTGTGACCTGCCCATCCGATAAGTGCTTGTCAACTGTCATTTCATGGTGTTGCTGTACAGGCATATTCTGATTTGAAAATTATATTTATTTCACATAGTTGTGAATCAGTCTGAACCGTTGTTTGATGTACTCATCGTGCCAGTTTGGTTATGCATAGTATGCATATGCATGTATAGTATGTAAAGCCAAGTTCCAGATCCGACGGGGAAAAATAAGTGTTTGACTAAGTGTATATTTCATGATACAACGGAATCCTGCAACCTAGCTCTTGGTAGTAGTGCAGGCCGTGTGTATTCTCAAAGACAGTATGTATAGACGTCTGTTTTACTGATCATATCAGACTGACGATATTCACGCGAAAGTTCCTTTGAGCATGTACCTGGGTAAGTGTGAATAGTCTTGTTGGTGTACATACTGTTTAATGATATCAAGGCTTAATGGCATACACACAATCACGGGTCTGTTTACATATTTCAAACATGACATGGTCAAACGTATTTTTACATGAAAGTATGTACTTTTGATTTGTCTACACAAGTATATTGGGTAATCAACTACATTTCCCGCATATCCCACTGGTTTTCAATATTTTCATATTTTATTATTTTTTAATATGTATATGTTGTACCAGTTGGTACCAGTGGTCGTGAAAATGGTTATTTTGACCGTGTTCAATTATTAGAGTTATCCTCCTTAGTCTATTATACTATATAAAATTGAGATATTACAGTACACTAGCAACAGATTATTCGGGTTTTACCGGAAATGTAAACTGCAATGGAATTTTACATATCCTACAGCGGTGAAAAGATATTTGGAGGTACAAAAGCGATTACTTTGCATTTATAGCTTCAATATGGTCCAAAACGACAACTTAATCTGTGACTGTATGCCCCTTAACTATCCTTATTTTGTCTAAACAGTCTGCTACCAAAAATAATATTTTGATACTAATCTTGTAAATGCAGAAATAGCTCAGCATTGAAAGTGATCGGCCATTGACCATGGAAATTCAAGTCTGAGCAGGACATTCTATTTCCGCTTGCGAGTTCCATTGACAACATCCGGTCTTTAATCACCAGTGAAACTGCCACCGTCCTTCCTTTTCCGGCCACTCGTTCTACCAAGTTTGTAATGATCGCTTGCCAAGTTCTAACAAATATAAAGTTGCAGAAAGTTCGGATATTAGACATTCTTCAAAGCATGTGCACAGTACGCCAGTCCCGACGGACCTCTGAGCGTTACCCATTAAGACCAGAGTGCATTTCAGGATCCTTTGTCTGATAAATATCCCAGTCCACGGACTGTTTTCGCCCTATATAGTTAAAATAATACATGAATATAAGACTACCTCGGTACTAACCTATGAACTGCGTTCTATACAACATCACTTACTTACAACTACAAGCTCAAGACTGTATGTTACATAATATTGTAATAAATACTCAGTATATATTTGCATACTATTATTACATATTCTAGATTTATTGAATATCAAACTTTATTATTAGAGGGAAGATAATACCTGTCTTGTGTCCATGGTACATTTCTACCTCGAGAACGTGAAGAATCAACGAACACGTTGTAAAACTTTGAACCAACAGACGTGCAATACTTCGTCGCAATCGAGTACTGAGGACAGTCTGAATTGTCACTGTCTCTTTCTTAACCATTCACCGAATGCAGAAGCCCTTTTCTTTAAAAAAATTATTTAATTAAAGTTCCACTCAATAATAAACATACATTGGAGAACAAGCACACATATCCAAACACTCGCCCAGTTCCTGCACGAGATGAGATAGAAATCTGACAGCCATCAACAGTAGTGGCAAGCATTCTGAAATATTTAATATCGTTGGAACGCGAGCTGTCATTCTCAAATCTTTCTCGTCACAACCGTTCTTATCAAGGTGATGAAATCGGATTGGAAAGAAACTCACCTTCTAGCCTTGAGAGCTCTGCAAAAGATTTGATCAAGTGAAGATGATCCCAGGCGACAGAAAGAAAATACCTTTAATCACATTAAATGTTGCTTCTTTCTGCGGATAGTTCCTCTTTACAGATAAGGTAACGAATTGGTATCACTTCAAGTCTGAAATAAACGGATTGAATACTTTTACGCCAGGCGAATTCATTAAGCTCGTGAGGATGGTGGATAAGTTAGTGCCATTGTGGCTTGTAGGTGTGTCATGAAGGGTGCCATCGTAGTGTGTAGATTATCAGATGACCGTCAGCAGGATGTGTAAGTGTATCCCACAGGAGAGGAGAATATATTTAAAATAATATTAAACCAATCTGCCAATGTGGAATAAATTATAGAATATATTCGATGTAATGAAGTCTACACGTAGTTCTCTTCATTTAAGTAAGTCACCCTGGTAGAGGATGCATTACGACATCAAGCCGGAAACCATAGTATCAAATAACGCAGTATGTTTAGCGGAACAGATATTTCCGTTGTTAAATATATCATACGTCTAATGGATGTGCCTCTGGTCATTACCAACACCGATGACATGTTCCGGGGTTTTTGTCTGAGAAAAATTCTCATGAGATGAATGAACAGACATAAGATGAATGAACAGACATAGCTGCGAATCGACATACATTCCGATTTATAATCAACGATGTGTGGAAGTCTTTTGTTGTCCGTCCTAATACAAAACTATATCTATATCTATAGCGTACACCTACGTCTAGATTTATAGTTAATTTCACGGTCCGCTGATGTTCTCATCAGTGACGTTTTTTTTAAGTGTCGCTGATAAATTGACCCCTAATTAAACAAGACAATAATGGGTTAACCCTCTAGAGCAGGAGACTATTACCTTGGCACCAGTGTGCACTGAGCACATCAGCTAGGTGCTGATACATAACACGTGACAACGGAGTATGTTTTGCATGATGCCAGCGATCCAATCGGTATTGGCATCTATTTAATAGTAAGCTCTATGTAATAGTAAGCCAACACAATTAATACTGTGATACAACATATACATTATTCTAAGCTTCAAAAGGGACTACTAGTATACATGTATGAAATCCTCTCATAAACGGTACATAAAACAAAACACGCAGCAATAGTCCTGTGTTAGTTTTTGCAAGGTCTGTCAATAAAACGGAAGAAACTAGTTTATTACCAATGCATCGTGTGTAACGCACGGGGTATTATACGACTCGGCTGTGAACGGTACCCGTGAGGTCCAACGCCTCCTTATAATCTGCGGGAGGTGTGACGACGTATGCCGAATTTGATTGATTCCGTTAACGACCTTCAGGGAGACAGGTGTTTCCACTGTGCGGCGCTAACATTGTTAAGAAGACGGACACCGTCGCAATAGAAATGCCCTCCCTCAGGTAAAAAGGCGTGCTTCATGGATATTATATAGCAATGTGGAATAGTACCCCGTAATGCGTATAGTACCAACACTATGTTGTAAATAAGTTGCTTGGCCAGGGTTTCGTTGCTCGAATCCCTCGTGTCCACTATGAGACCATAGATATAGCTCTATCGTAAGTGCCAGATCGCCATGTATAAGAGATCGCTACGAGAGCGCAATGGTCTCTTGGGATATAAGAGAGCTTCGTGAAACGATACCCTTGAACACAATGAGGACGATCTACAGAGACTCTACTCTCAGAAGGACAACTGATAATTAGAAGTTAATTTGATACAGTCATAAGAAACCTTGCATCTGCATTGGAACAAGAATTACGTCCATTACTATTTGTACGTACAATCAATATACGCAATTTATCGGTGAATACATCCTCTTATAACATATGTGCTCACACGTGTAACAGGTATTAGTTGCCTCGTGCTACTGCAATCCAGCATGTGGGACAACCACATGTAGCTGTAATGTGATGATACACTTCCTACTATCACAGTGTAAATGCTCTATCTTGGTTCCAGATTTCAGAGTGATATGGAACAGAATGATATCTTTCTTGGTCGTACTTATGGCTTAAACATCCATTAACATATTCCGTAATGCGTCACAAACCCGATACAGTATGTAAGTCTTCTATAGAATGTCGACCACAAATATTGGTCTTCCAGGAACGGTGCATTTGTATCATGAACTAACTGACAACAGGGAATGCATCACCACCAACCACGAATTCCACATCGTCATGTAGTCAGCTGTCGGATGCCCCACCTGTGAAGAGTCGCTGCATTAACCCTCTCCCTGCTGGATTAGGCACAAATACTGCCCTTTAGTGCATCTCTGGTTGCCGAAAGCATGGATAGAGTTAATGCAGTTCCTCACACTCGCTCAGTACACTGCACTCCCTCAGAACGATCCGCTCCCACTCTGTGATTGTGGCAAATCTTCACTGTGTAAATATTTCTCACAGAAAACTTCCAATGGGAGAAGCTCTAAGCCCGATCAAACTCAGTTTGTTCCTCACTTTTCTATACCCCCCCCCCCCCCATAATTGTGACATAGAGTTGTATGATTAAAGAACGTCATTGATACGCGATGAACATCGTGTATTACGCTGGATTCATGATTTAAGAATGCATCGCTTGTGATAACTCATATTTGTATCACGTTAATAAGAACATTCCACGTATTTATAATGTCCATATAACATAAGCACACTACGCGTATCTGTATCTCTGTAATAGAAGAACTGAAGAATTTACTGTAGTAAAACACATTGGCATATAGAATTGGTTCGTCATACGTATAGGTATATAACAAAGCTTACTTTCTATAATAAAACAACTTTGCATTTTACAAATAATTGCATTTCTCAGACACCATGGGATTATTTAAACATATCAACCAGACGTGCATTCCAACTTTTACTGGCACGTAGACTATTCTGCACATGATGTACATACACTTATGCAAATATATACGCACAATACGGATGTGTTTGTGGTACTGATCGGTCAATGAACTATTTTGCCATCTGTTGTTAATTATAACATAAATAGCAAAACATTACTAAAATATTAAAGGTAAGCATTATTAATTATATTACTTACTATTATCTTAACATATTAGACCTAGTAATAGTAATTCTAGGCAATAACTACTATTTATGTACTGCTTTACTACTTCGCTGGGGGAATATACCATCCATAAGAAACGAGTAGAACAGTCAACAACTACTAGCCATTTACATCTCAGTCTCGGTTCTGCACATGTGCACAACACAGCATGTGATCAACTTTTCAATGCCAGTGTCTCATCGGGGATCAGTCGCAGACAAATGCAATGGTTATTGTCTGGTATTTCTTTTATTAAAAAAACCTGCGTAAATTAGTCCATCCCGATTTCAATAAGGAACATGGACATTCAGCCGATCAACTGGCGTCATGGGTCGGCGTGACAGGATATTGCGTTCTTTGATCTGAAAACACATGCGCGCCCAATATTACAGGTCTCGCGATGTTGTCCAATCATGCTTCAATCAGATGTATCATCATTCTCTCACGGTCTGTAGTCTCCTCTATTGTAATCGTCAACGGACATTTTATCAATTGAGCGGAAAATTGTTTAACAGCACAATGAACACGCAGTCAATGTCATCATCATGGCTATGACTAACACAAGGGTACAATGAACTTAGGTCAACAACGACTTGACTACCGGACACTTGCAACCCACTCAGGTCAACAATGCCATGACTAACAGACAGATACAACATGCTCATGTGTGTTGAATCATCGATATGGAATCAAAGTAGAATGGTCTCTTAGTATCTGTTTTTTTCGCCTTGAAATTGTGGTGATAATTTGCTATCTGTCTATATGCCACACCTCAATGTTAGAACTAAATGACATACTCAACATTGCTCTCTCTCTCTCTCTCTCTCTCTCTCTCTCTCTCTCTCTGTCTCTCTCTCGCTCTCTCTCTTTCTCTCTCTATCTCTCTCTCACACACCACACATCCATCTCTATCTCACACACAATACCTATATCTCTCTTTCCCTCTCTCTCCCCCCCTCTCTCTGTCTGTCTCTCTCTCTCTCACACACACACACGCGCGCACCCTCTTTCTCCTTCATTCCATACATTATTACTATAGCATGGATAATCAGATGATCTCTTAACATTGGACAAGGGATATTTCATTTGCATTATTTATATAGCATTCATAGTAAAAGCAATACTGTGTACAGCTTGATATGATCAGAGTGAGGATAACGAGCCCCAACAGGAATACCATAACACACCACCGTCATCTTGGTCAACATTTCACCATAACACACCACCGTCATCTTGGTCAACATTTCACCATAACACAACACCGTCATCTTGGTCAACATTTCACCATACTTTCATGGAGTTCACACAATTTGGTCTCGACCTTCCAACCCCCTTGCAGCGCACCACTCACCACTCACCACTACTCTACATGACACTAGATGTTAAGGTAAGTATTCCGGGGCAACCAGTTTAAATGGTACAATACACGCATCATGAGGGCCAATGTCACAAGTACGCTTACAGTTGATGACTCACGCTTAGTTTGGTTAAGAATCGTCATTATCTTTAGACGTTTTACGATAATCAAAGACTTCATCCGTTAATTAGCCGTATTCCAGAAGGTACAAGTATTCTATTTATAGTTTTCTGTTACAGTGATTCTAATGACCGTCACATTCACTCACATATTCCAACTACCACGACCACATCTGCGTGGCAATATAATATGAATGCATGCATTTAAAATAACTAAATTCATGGTGGATTGCTCATATATTAATAACTGGAAGAGCACGCAGACTAAATAAGATTGGTTCCGATTAAGTATTCGAAACGTTATTTTTAGATAAATAATAGTGTAGCTGATGAATCTTGGTCATGTATCTTAACAGAATAATTATACATATATGTTGGATTAAGTAGAGGCGGCATTATTTTAAAAGACGATTATTAATAATTGAATCATTAGAAAACAGCAAAAAGTACGTATGTACTACCTACAAATACTAATTTTTGCTTTACTGAAATATTCAATATTATTTATTACCTGTTTGTAGTATTCTTCACATAGAACTTTTCATCCGATACATTTGGCTTTCTTGACGATGTAAAGTAAAAAAATAATTCATTCTAAAGACATTGTTTTGTTAATTAAGGGTACTTTGTATTGTTGTTTTTTTCTCGTTGTAACTGTAGTATTTGGATACCATTTGTTTTCCCTGACACCGTCGTCTATTTACAGTACCGTACATCAACACGCCAGAAAGGCGAAATCCGACGGTTAGAAGCACTTCCCTAAGCACGCATTCGCGCTTAATTAACTGGTTATGTTATACTATCTGCTACGGATGTTTCTTTGAATCACAACCTATAGCATCGACTAACAAAAGCAAAAACATTTACCAAATATAGCTATATTGATCGTCGTACCTTCCTTGTGTTGATGTATTTAATAATGGACCTATACGCATACTTGATAGTCACGGATGATTGTAATCCTACAGGAAGTGACCTTTACGTTTCTTACTATACATGGACCGTAAGTTGAATGACTATCGCCATTTCGAAAGAACAGTACAAAACCATTGATTCCGCTTTTCAGAAGAATCACTGAACACAACCAAACTGCAAATGCTTGTTGTCCTGTACACAGTTATAAATACACAACACTCATCAAACGTTAGTTAGAATGTTAGTAAAACATGAAGATCAATGACTTCTCAATAATAGAGAACAACATAAAAAAGACACCACGTCAAGTTCTTCTTTGTTTGTCAGAACAGAACAGAACTTTAGCAAAAATACACAGAGCTTGAACTTGACGCGATCGGCAGGCGCTCTGTTGTGATGACAAATAAGTGTCGATGGCTGACGAGATTTCTCGACGTCGACGTCGAGACGGTACACGTCCGTCGAGGTGGTTCCGGGTAGCCTCGATAGCTGATATTTCCGGTAGCAGAGCTGTTGAAGACATGTCAAGAACTTTGACACCGATCGCCTAACCGTAAATATGGCACATAACAGTAAGTTGTCTAATAGCGATGACAAGTGAGATTATTTACGGATATTCTAACACAGAATGATGTCGCTATAATATTGAACTCAGATCAAGTCCTATACCATAACACGTCTTTCACCCACTGAACGCAAAAACATGATTTTTGGGGAGGGGGGAGAAGGGGGAGAAGATACCATATTACTAATATATACAATATACAGTTTATACAACTTTCTATGACTCTAAACCCCTAAAAATGCATTTATGGTTAGGATGACTGTAGGCGATATTCCTCTGTTTTAACCTAATAGGATCTATATATGGCCATCATCCAATGTAATGCCTGTCCTGAAATGCCATTATTAAATTACGGCCTAAACGCATACGTATTACATTTGAGTCATTGTCGATGTTTAATGCCTGACAAACACAAGGCTTTGATCTCCAGATAAACCTTCACATTCTTAACGGTAATAGTTTATGAATTAGTGAGAAACAACGCTTAAGTGATGCTTGAATTTAACGCAAGTCACGTGATATTATGGTTTATCTATACTGAGTGAAATTAACGCTATCGATATAATTCACTGGAAAGAGTAGGAAACCATTATCTTAACTTTTACCAAAGGGCCGGTAATATGTGATTCCTAGACACTATTGTATTAGTGTCATTAATGCATCTTGTTTAAGCTTTTAAGTTGTTATTACGATGTTGCATGACAATGCATATAGTGGCGAATACACGGAACATATAGTCATATTGCCATAGCAACCATATTCATTCAGGGGGATAACTGTAAAAAACGTATTCTCATATACTATACAAATGTGTTCTCAAATACTATACAAATGTGTTTTCATATACTATACAAACATGTTCTCATATACTATACAAATGTGTTCTCATATACTATACAAACGTGTTCTCATATACTATACAAATGTGTTCTCATATACTATACAAATGTGTTCGTGGTCAATACAGGCATTATTTGTATCACTCATATTAAAAAACGTACTAATTAGATTGCAATTCGAGATGCACGTTGGGGATGCCGTAAATTTTAGTTTTATCAGCAAAATTAACATTATCTGTTTCGTCTGATAACTAAACTTTGAAGAATGTGTACACATGTTTAAATGGTCGTTATGTAAAGGAAATTATCCTAGGGTTATGTGAACTATGACTGATAAGACATTTGCCCGAATCTAAATTACTATCTTTGTGTGCATTGTTTTCGCAAAAGACGGATTCTCAGTTTATAAAACCCAAATCGATGGCAATTAATACAAACATGTATCCTTAGGGATAGTTTGTGTGTATAATATACACGTGATTGAATCGCCAGGTGTTTTTGACGCTAGTTTCCCAAAGCAGCCTAATGAGCCAGTTCAGTTGGCAACAACTTTGTGACACAAGTTCCATCATTGTCTAAAGGTGACGCAACTTTCCATCGGTCGTAGGATGACTGTTTCCATGTGGAACAAAACAAATATCCATGAGTAGGACACATATGACAAGTTTACAACTGTGAGACACAGGTTTCCGTCAGTTAGATTCGTGTTTCAAGCAATTGAGCAATATACTTATATTTCCAAGTGTTGAATACAAAATCAAAACAATGAAATTTTAGGATGGATCTCGAAGATTGCTTTTAAATACTGTCTCACTCGGTAGATATAATATGAAATCCGATTGCCACGTTTACTCAGTCTCATGTACATTCTAAAATTCATAAGAATTCATTTCAAAGGTGAATATTTAGCATTTGAAATTAGAACTTTCGAAACTTCGAACATTACATAATAAAGCTGCGAGGGTGATACTGAGCTATTGTAAAGGGTAAATATGATACAGTGTATGGACTGTAAACTACTATATCTATACCCGTTAATGCTCGTACAATCACACACATGTTTGTTTCGTATTCCCGCGACAGACTAGAGATACATCGACGGCAATCCCCAACCAAACCTCAGGTTTTCAAAATTTCTTCTCCTATTTTCTATATTCCCGTAAGAATTTTTCATTCCAAAATGCGCCGGTAATATGGAATATGCAGGGGGAAAACATATCTTGGCAATGCCCAATTTTTACGAGGTACATTTAATTTATAAAACCATAAAAACATCTTTCAGCTGTGTGGCAAGTGCAGATGTCTTGGAAACAGATGATGAAGAGGAGATTGTATTTCATCATGCACCGCTTTATCCTATCACGGTATCTATGCTTGGACGCTAATACACAATTTAATTACTCTTATTCGTAGTACATATTGAAAAATTGAACTTGAGAAATGTAGAGAGCATCTAGTTTATAAACGTATTCTAGGAAGGACATATGTCATATACTGTAAATCAGGAAATTAATGCGAGCATGATATTAATGCGAGAAATGTGATTCCTACGCATTATGGGAAATAGTTATAGGTAGGTCCGGGAAAAACCATGAATAGAGGCCTGGTCGATAGCATTTAATTTAATTATCGCATTTAAGTCTAAATTATTGAGGTCGCATTAAATTAGGGACGCATTAATTTCCTGATTTACAGCATACGATGTACAGACACATTTATCGTGTACCTGACTTATATATGAAAAAACACACCTGGATTTGAGAAATATGAAGACAGCTGTTGTACTTGGCTACAAAAATACCTGCAGATACATTAATACATCGTTAATTCAAGACAGAATGAAACTACTATATGCATATACATAGTGTATATGAACAGAACTCAATGTAACAATATTCAAAGCGTTAGTCAAAGTATCCGCTCTTTACACAATACAATATATTGTCTGCTTCCTTTTCACTTTCAATTCACACAGATGTCTGTCTATTTTGGGTCTAGAAATATCGACATATACAATAGTCTGTATAAACTCTATTATGTATACACACTTTGATCATGTTTGATGACTACTTTGGCTATTCAGTCTCCATAAGAGGACGTATCTTGACTCTAGCTTGTATGCTCAGGTGATATGTTTCCTGATATTATAATAGCAATTGCTTTTATGTGAACAATTGACCAGACATCACCGGAAATGTAGGTGTACCGAAATGTGAATTCAACGAAATATATTTCTATCTATCGGATCATGTCTGTGCATCGCCTACTACTCTCTGATATTCAAACTTTAACACATACATACGTAGACAGATGGGTTCTATGACAAGTATAATTAGAACAAAGTTGGCATTTTACTAAGAATGGCAACCCACAGTCAAAATGAAAAACCCAATAAAATGTATGTTTATAAAAATATCATAGAATGAAACATTAATTGTTCTATAATCTTTAATAACTATTTTCAAAAGTAAATATATAGTAGTTTTGGCCCATGGTGAGCATATAGCAATGCCGTTATTTTTAATGAATTACAACATTATATCTACAGTCGCCTCACTTTCAGTATAATACTATCTCAATACTAATAATACTACCTGAAGATTCTGAATCCCACACGACGTTTGAAATAGATATTAGGCCTCTCAGTGTTTCATGGATGAATGTATCTCCCTTTGATGGTAACTTCCGCCACCGATTGCGGGATTTGATTTGTAGATTGCGCTTTGTGTGTCTAATGTACCGCAGTTTAACATCACATTGGTGCTTACTTCCGTTTACGTTGGCTAAGTTCCATGTTTGCGAGGCTTGGCATACAGGCACTTGAAGTAGGCCATTATTGTCTTTTAATATTGATAATATTAATAATATTAATATTAATATTAATAATAATGTCAACATTTATATTGCACCAAAAAGCATGCTTATTACTATTACCCCGGTCAATGGATCTCTATGTACTCCCTGGGGAGTATACAACCCAAGCATCCGTTCAGGGATTCATTCACATGTCCATCTCATATTTGCTGGGTGAACAGAGGTATTTTCGAACTAAGCCACTTGCCTAAGGTGACACCACATGTTTATCGTCCAGTGTGGGACAGGAACGAATCCTAGATACGATCAGGTTCTCGGTCACCCACCCACGAACCAGCGGTCAGCCGTACAATGCGCGGGATCATATGCCAACACTTAAAAAATAATAATAATAATGTTATTTTAAAATACATATTTTGTTTGTATTATATCTATATGTAGTGATACTATTTTGGAAAAATACAAATAAATAAAAATAATAAAAATTAACATCGACAACATATATAGAAGGGTAAATCACTCTGGCCGGCTGGAAGTCCTCATCATCTTCACTTCGATAGCTAATTTGTTAATATCCGTTAATATTTCTACATGCATTACTCAAGTGAACATGTTCAGTAAAGATTTCCCGACAGGCTCGTGCATGACACTGTACCGAATTGGGAATATTTGCTGTGAAAGTCGGAAGTAAGGCGAATTTTCTCACATAAAAGTCTTCGAGATACGTTAAGGCAGACGGCTTACCTTCCTTTAGTAGTTTTTTTGCCGACAGAGAATTTGCATAACCAGACGGTGTCCGCTGTTGCGTTGCGCTACTCCAATAACGTGCAAACGGCGACACGTAACTGTAGACGAATATTTGTTAGATGCGGTCGGCAAAAAAAATACCAAAGGGAGGTAAGCCATTTAAAATGTTTATATTTATTTATTAAAAAATAAATATTATCACTATGTATAGATATAACTCCAAAATCAATATTTAAAAACGATAACATTATTATTATTATTATTATTATTTAAAATAATGTATTAAAACAAAATATTGGCCTGCTTCAAGTGCCAATGCTGGACGTAAACGTAAACGGCTGATTTTGATATAGGTAGGATTGTTCTCCATCCTCAGTGTTGATGGACAATTTGTAGGGCAAAGTATTCGCAATGTTTATACGCTTTCCATTTGTTTTCTTCCCGTCACAAACGCTAGGTGAAGTACACGCAATAAAATACAGCTCTCCTTTAAACCAGCTCGAATGTCAGTCTGTTTACGCCTACCGTTATGTTTGTTATTGAGCAACCTCTAAATATTCAGGAAAGGAAGATCCACTGAAATCAATATTTGTAATGTTCTGTAAATGACGTTGGATCAAAACAAGGATGCTGTTATAAAACTCTAAACGAAAGTCATTGTCTTGCTATCATTTCTTGGTTTATCTTTATCGTATATGCCCCAGAAGACCAATACTTTATGCTGTGTTGCATTTCTATCATTGTGTCCTTTGCATTTTATTTTTTTAATGCATGTAGGTCAGATTGACATGTAGAACAAAGAAAATATTTGGTCGGAGTATTTTTTTGGCTGCAATATTTTCCCTCCGTGAATGATGTCTCTATTGCAGCGGTGTGAAAGAAGTTGATATATCGTTGCAGCTCAATGAAATAAACACATTAACGGCTTATAACGATATTAACACACATTTCCTGCCAGGGAAAGCTTCAGTCAGTATCAGGACACATTATTAAATATACAGAACATTTCATATAAAAGCTATATATTTCTTACCGTTTAGTGCGATAATGAATGACGCAGGACAGTTATGATCAATGTTCAATTCCCACCAGACTACCATCTGGTGAATAACAGGCTCGGAGAAAGGCGCATTTCAAGTCGACCTGTCGCAATATACTTCTCTTGAGTCACAGCCAACACGTGTATGTATTCGATTATTACCTTTGATATGCATCTGCGGAAACAGCGTGTTAGGTTCGTCTGCAACACATTACATCCATTGCCCGTAGATTTGAAAAGGTTATATATGCACATTTACCAACGTGTGCGTCTAATTAGACGAGGATGGGGATTTATTGCTAACAAGGATTCCTTCTGATACTGTCCAAGTAACAGTAGACCTTGCTACACACTACTTAAAACAATTTGCATTGGTCATATGATTCTAGCTATGCAGCATGTAATGGGGCAACCAGAACACGAGATGATAAAAGGTTCCACGATGACATTCTGAAGTGGGGAAACCTACAGGTATGTATAGTTGTTGGAGGACGTCATGGAATACCGGTAGTATACAGTGAATACACTCGATGCTATGTTCCCAAAAGATCGTCAGTCAATCCCTACAGTTTCAACATGTTGGAGTATACTTTACTAATGGACATGAGGAGGGTGGTAACGCAACGGTAGAACGTTGGACTTCGGATCCAAGGGCCCCGGGTTGAAATCCCGTCCAGGGTGCCCGTGATCAATGTTCGCGAAAGTTACCATTCTGATGCAATCACTTTTGGATGTGCTGTCTGTATACCGTGACAATTCAGTTATCATCCTTAGTCCGTCAGTACTAATAGGTGCTTGCAGGTTTACTAAATCATTCAGCGCTAAATATGTTGCGGTTTTTTCTGTATTAACCTGTATTACCTTGAAAAAAAACCCTGGACTTATGAAGTCTAAACCCCAATTAAATAAGAAATAGACATTAAATTAAATTAAGAAATGTTTCACTCACCCAGCTATGGAATCTACCCAAGTGTATCAGTCTTCTGACTGATTGATTCTATTGAATATTCACTCTTGGATTATCAACCATATTAGCGATACATAAGATAAACCTGCTGTCATTAATATTGCACCAGTTTTATTATAGCATGTATATTTTTCGACGTGTCTTGCTATTCAGTGTATCTTTTCTCGAAACTCTCATATTGAACTACGAGACCATAGCGCTCTCGTAAATGTCCGATCGCCACGTATAAGAGATCGCTATAAGAGTGCTTATGATATCTTATTAGATCTGCATGTATCTGTGGTTAATCTAATTGGCTAACATTGGTAAGCTGGAGGACATAGAGCTATGGAATCTACCCAAGTGTGTCAGTCTTCTGACTGATTGATTCTATTGAATATTCACTCTTGGGTTATCAACCATATTAGCGATACATACGATAAACCTGTTGTCATCAATTCTGCACCAGCCTTATTATGGCATGTACCTCTCACCTGCACACGTTCGGCCTCTGAGTACTTCCATTGACAGAGACAGTACATCAACACATGTACCCCTGGAGACCCACTGACAGCTTATAGCACGCAAATCGTAGAATTCCACAAGCAACATTTTCTCCAAATGAATGCCAAATTATTGAGATTAATTAACACGAGGTGATCGCAATCTGACTTCAAAGCTAGCCAAATATATCATCGCCGTAGATATGGAACATCCCAAATACATTCGTATAAATAATGGCTACTAGATATTTAGTCAGTAGCGCTAGACAGAAACTCACACTCAGAAATTAGCGCACTAAACATCCTGTGTGGGAGACTTAGCTCGAGTTCTGCAACCAACTTCACAGATAATCTCGCAGTCGTAAAGTGCGCAGACACTTTAATTATGTAAGTATCTGTTAGAAGGCAAACAAATTGGATCACGTGGAAGAATGAATGAGATTGGGCGGTCTCCGCTTCAACAAGTCTTCACCCTACTGTACTCTACATTACACTACAAATCACACAAATGGCTAAACGGATAAAAGAAAACGAAAGTTCCATTTTCTTTAAAAGAAAAAAAACACAAGAGAAATTTAGGTATATAAATAAATTGCATTCACAAACTGTAGGCCAGTTGTCTGGGTCTATAATTACATAGCATAGTGTTTATACATTGTGTGGCGGAACTTAGACATTTCACAATTCACCCTTTCTTGCCAGTTTGTTACAGCCAAAGCTTCATGAATTCATCTGCTGAAAACTTTAAAAGTTTGTGCTGAAATGTGTGTCTTCATATACATGTCATCATGTGTAATCCATGCGAAACTATACCTTTAGATGCCATAATGTACGCGTGGGAGGTGTGTCAACACTTGCCGACGTTGAATGTTTCTCCTACATTCATTACATTAAGTAACAGAACTACAAGACAAGAAGAAGTGATTCAGAAAGGAATGTAGCAGTCTAACTTATACTACAGCTACATGCAGAGTTTACAAACGGTATTCCTACAAAGTTACGTCTTCATTCTACATGTATCCATGAGCTATGTAATGGCATTCATACGGAGCTGTGTATACATCCATACAGAGTTAATTGGCATGCCTACAGAGCTGTATATGTACATCCTTACATAGGTAGATTACCTACATGTAGGTGGGGCGGGTGGTAGCGCAGTGGTAGAACAGTTAGAACAACAGTTAGAAAGGTTCCTGGTTCAAATCCCGCCCCGGGGGCCCGGCATCAATGTTCGCGAAACTTACCTTTCTGACGCGATATTGATAGGATGCAATGTCTGTAGAGTGGCAATGCAGTTATC
>JAUTBT010043487.1:0-16875 GCA_032361225.1 Lepetodrilus schrolli | reverse complement strand
CGTTTAAATGTGAGTAGGTTTGGGAATTTTCGAAAGTTTTCAGGGATTGCTAGTGATCTATGATAAGTAAAATATTCACATTTAAATAAGTAATGGAATTCACCTCCGACTGCAGGCGAGTTACATAAATTACATGTTCTACTTTCTCGGGGGATTGATCTCCATACAATACCTAGTCCAATACATCTATGGAGAAAAAAATATCACAATGGCAATAATGAAGATGGAACATGTTTCATCATTCTTCTGATTAAATGACTACCTATTATATGATTGGGCTGGGAAGAAATATCCACGTCATAAAAATAATTAACTTCTCAGTTAATTTGGTTGAAATAGATACAGCACGATATTGTAGACAAATGTCCCCAACGAACTTTGTCGCGCCGACCAACTAATGCAATAAGTATATCATTTGCCTACAACGCAAATCTGGAAACAATAAGGACATACTTATAAAAGTAGCCATGACGTTATACTTCACATTTAAAACCATACAGTTTGTATTTTGAAATTTGTCTCCTGTTTATGTTATGTTTTAAATATATAACGGTATTAAACTTTATCTTATTTTGAAATTATGATCTAGAAAATCCCATTCCTGATAATGCTGATATATGAAGGTGCTATGACAAAATAATTTATATGATATTTTTACATGATTGATGTGATTTTTTATTTTACCATTCATGTCGTTGGAGGAAATAGTTTCCATAAATATATAGCTGATTTAGTCTGGCTTTAACCTCCTTCCTGCCAAGAGCATCCAGTAATGCCCTCAAGAACAGTAAATATGAGCAAAGATGTCAGCATCAATCCTGGTGAGGGAGCAAAGATGTCAGCATCAATCTTGGTGAGGGAGCAAAGATGTTAGCATCAATCCTGGTGAGGGAGCAAATATGTTAGCATCAATCCTGGTGAGGGAGCAAAGATGTCAGCATCAATCTTGGTGAGGGAGCAAAGATGTCAGCATCAATCCTGGTGAGGGAGCAAAGATGTTAGCATCAATCCTGGTGAGGGAGCAAAGATGTTAGCATCAATCCTGGAGAGGACTTGAACAAATGGTCAGTACGGTCAAGCTTGGTCATTAATGAAGTGGACCATACTGAGTATTTTTACAGAAAATATTGTTTGTTTCCTTCACTAATTACCCAAAGCAACATCAACATGGAATTCAATGATGGAGCAGTCAAGTACATCGTAAAATTATCCAATCAGAAACTTCATGTGTAAACAAGGGGAAGACAACAGCAGATATCTTGAATTACATAAAGTTGAGGGTGAACAGTCGAGGTTGATAATGATATGTATGTGTCTTTTGACTGAAACAAAGTCAACTGATGAAATCAACTGTCAACACTGAAAATATCAAATATCAAAGAACTACTGTATTACGTTACCATTTTAAAATACTAAAACCCAGTCGTTTGTGTAGCTCAGAAACATGGCCATCTCGATATATATTCATAACATAATGCTTGGTTTTAATTGAATTTCGATTCAGAATTCTATCATTTATATTTATCATCTGCACAAGTGCAATGCCTTCACTTCGGACTCCATTGAAATGATACTCAGAGCACCACCACAGAAACATTTAGTTCAGCTGGATGTTGTGTTAATTTAACCTTCATCCTCCCAGAGGCAAACAAAGCAGCAATTGTCTTTAATCCAACAGAAATACTGTTAAACATCAAATCCGTCTCTTAAATAGGACAAGCCACCGATGTGTAGCTTCTTCCCTCTGGCATTGAAACCAACAATAGATGTATAGAATTCGAGAATATCTTTCTAACACACCACAAGGATGTGTTTCCGTTATTGTTAAACTGTACCATCTGAAGTCCATAAGGCTTCAACCATCTCTGCTGGATTCATCAAAATCACTGCCCTATAGGACATCTGTAGTTGCCTTCGGCATGAAGAAGGTTAGTATAAACAGATGGATGCAAATGTAATTCTGTATGATGCTCCTACTAGTAGAGCAGATGAGACTGATATTTTTGGAAAGGGTGCATATGTCATATATCAAAATGTTCACCCGAGTGTCTAAGTTGGCCAATGCCAAAGCCGGGATGTGTGTGAAAGCTAAAATCTAAAATAATTTTAGCAAGTGAAATAACTCTTGTTGTGCTTAAGTTTAGCAATAAAGCTAACGCATAATTTGTAGTGACACAATAAACACAACATCACAAAATCTCATCTATTTAAAGCAAATAATAAGGAATGTACGACTGTTTATGTTGATTAAATGAGATTTCATTCACTCAAAAATAAGGGTGGGGGTACCCCAAATATGGGTCAAAATCTCAGCCTGCACAAAATTGCCACAATGTCATCATTGATTTTCATAATCTTCACTCTTTCACTAATATCACAGCTTGTGAGTTTATGGCAGGAGGAAACACACAACATCCACAGAGCTGAATGTTGCAGTAAACCTGCGGGCACTGGCTGGAACTGACAAACCAAGGATTCCAATGGATTTATATGGACAACACCAACAAAGACAATGAAAAATATACATGTATGTTACATATATAGGGCATCTGTATGATATAAGATGTGACTACTGGTGTTGGCCGGTGGGGATACCCCTTTGGCCAAGTCAGCAACTCGGGTTTGAATCCCAGGATCAGCATGACCCTGTTACACAATCATCCATCGTCCATTGCACTTTACATAGCAGTCCCAGAATTGGGGTAAAAGACTGGGGTTTCTGTTGCTGAATCATGGTAAACAAGCTTTCATATAGATGAATCATGAAAACCTATGCCCTGAATGATTCACAGGAGTCTGTGCTTGTCAAATAAACCCAGAAGCTCAAATGTAGGATGTCATAATACATACAGCATAGAAGGATATTTTCTACAATACATTACTACTTCAATAATTTATTTTCACCTCGAAAACATGTTGGACATGCACCATCAAGCATATATACAAGCATACAGCCTTTCCAAATAGAAAGCCAAACATTAGTTTCTAGAGCAATCTCATAGGTCGGAGGTCAAGTGACCCTTTGACCTCAATGTCCAGCCCTGTACCCAATGACCATAGTCCAGTGTCTACAGTGGTCAACACACATGTCAGAGATGGTAATGGGACACTATTTTCACACCCAAACACACACATCACACCCAAACACACAACCGTCACACCCAAACACACATGTGGACCCGAGACCTGTAAATGTCAAATGTAGCCGGCTAAAAAATTCACAGACTAATTGTCGAAAGTAAATTCGAGCTATTGCATATTGAAATTGCATCCCACTAATGGAACTACACCAAATTTTAAATCCCACTAATTAACTCCATGAAGATAATTTGTTATTAAACAACTGTACTATCTCACTGCTAATTAGATGGGTGAGAAATGTCAGAGAAATGTTATCAAACCAAATCACGATCAGCCCTGTAATTAACTGAGAGAATCTGACCAATGCATGATCATTTGCAAATTGCTGCCATTGACCGCAGTGACTGAATTCTTGACCACTGCAATTACACTGGACCATGTCCGGATTGCTAGATCTCCACTGACATACTGACCACACTGATAGATTGACTTGACCACTCCCCCCTCCCTCCATCCCTCTGCCCCACTTCCTATGACCCATCCCACCAAACCCTCCCACTATCCCTCTCATGACCCCCTCCCACCAAACCCTCCCACACCCCTATTCTTGGCTCTCTACAGAAGTCATGACAAGCTGTTCTATTAACGACTAACAGAAGTCTCCTGAGAATAATGATAATTAAAAGTTTTACTTCTCCGTAATAATACATTCAGAGGCTTATCCAGTGATTAATGTCCAAGTGTATATGAAGATAAATGTTTGACACATTAGACAAATATATTAGTCATGGCAGTGTCTGGACAATGTTCTGGGTTCTGTTCCACAAGTATTATGGAATAGCAACCCTCATAGCGCCACAATTTTCTCAAATTCATATTCATTGAAATAAATCACATAGAAAAAACAAATTCGACAAGTTTCAGTATTAATTAAAAAAATGTAGATTAAATATATAATATAATATTATTTAATAGAATAATAATAATAATAATGATGATGATGATGATGATGATGATGATGATTCACAATCATCACCATGTCCATCATGCTTAGAATATGAACCTATATCTCTTTAATAAAACACAAAATTTGTACTGACAAAATGTCACACTCTTCATGCCATATCAGAATTACTTTTCACATGTTAAGCCAACATTTCATTCATATTGCACTGACAACATAGAAACATTCATTGATGAATAGGCCTTTAAATTCTATTGGCTGTGAGACAGTACGGAACACTGAGGAATGTGAAGTGAACATGTGAATACGGAATGCGAGTGTGTGAATACGGGAACTATGAGCATTTCATGCTGATCACGTCCTCTATTCATGTCGTACAGATTTTCTTTTGTATTCTTTTCACCCCTACATTCATTGATGACACATCAGATGAATATACATATGGCTGTGTACTTCTTGCAAAGAATTGCCAGCTGTCATCCAGACAGTTCTCCTGTCTAGCCATTTAGTCATCTAGCTGCAATGACAATGAACTCTATCTCATGTTTAATCTCAATAATAATGAACTCTATCTCGGGTCTATCCGCAACAATTATGAACTCTAGCCTGTTTTTTAAATTGAGGTTTAGAGCTGTTTTCAAGTATCTTTCACATATCACGACATCAGTTTAGGGCAGGAGAAAACCTGCAACATCCATAGTACTGAATGTTGCAGTAAACCTGCGAGCACTGGCTGGTACTGACAGACCAAAGGATGATACCTGTATTGGCACTCTACAGACAGCACATCCTATCAATATTAGAAAGGTAACTTTCATGAACATTGATGCCGCCTTCCCAGTATGGGTCTAGCCTCAATAATTATGACGTATATCTCAAGTCTAGTCTCAACAATTATGAACTTTATCATGTCATCTCAATAATTATGAACTCTATCTCAAGTCTATCCATAACAATTATAAAGTATACCCCAGGTCTAGCCTCAACATTTAAGAACTCTCTCTCAGGTCCATCCTGAACAATTATGAACTCTATCTCAGGTCTATCCTCAACAATTATGAAGCATATCTCATAATTAACCTAAATATGAATTCTATTATTATCTCCAGACAATTCATACGATATATGCCAGCTTAGAGGTTGCTTGTTTAGGAATAATAATTGGATTATATCATAAACCATTTACATTCCATTCCTCGATCAAGGTTTCAATTGCTCTATATGATTAAGGTCCTGTCCTTGAAAAAGGCATCAAATGCTTGTCAATTTCTCTTTAACAACAGTCTAGTGACTTTTGCAAGGAGATGACTGATCTGTAACCTAATGTCTAGTCCTTGAGTAGGATGTCAGTTGTAACATTGGTCTAGTCCATGAGCCTTGAAAGTGTCATTTGCTTTATAACATTAATGTCTAGTCCTTGAGCAAGTCATCAAATCAAATGCTTGTCAACTCCTCATAAACAGTCTATTCATTTAGCTTGATGTCAATTGATCTGTAACATTATCCTCATCCTTGAACCAGTCATATACTTGATAACCTTAGGCCTATTCCTTGAGCAGGGTGTCAAGTACTCTAGTGTAACATTGGTTTAGTCCACGAGTCTTTGAAGTGTCATCTGTTCTTTGACACTAAGATTTAGTCCTTGAACATAACATCAAATGCTTGATATACAACATTGCAGTCATTTACTCCATAGCCTTACGGCTATTCCTAGAGCAAGTTGCTAATTGTTTCACAACATTGTCAATTGCTCTGTAACACCATGGTTTTATAAGCAAGATGTCGTCTGTTCTGTAACCATAGTCTAGTCTAGTTGATGAGGGTGTCAATATTGCTCAACAATGTTAGCATAGTCTTTTAGCAAGGTCTGGACTGCTCAACCTTAGTCTAGTCCTTGAGCAGGATGTCAACTGCTCTACAACACTGGTACAAGTCAGTCCCTTAGCAAGGTCTCCACTCTGTAACCTTAGTCTACTGCCTCCACAGGGAGTTGATCCTTCATCAAGCTCAGAAACAGACAGGAGTCAATCGCAATCATATCAGTGGACTATACCCCCAGCCAGGAAGCCACTGGAATATTTACAAGCTCGATGATATATTTACAAGATTTATGAAGGGATGATATCGTCGGATGATTTGAGCCACAGGGGGTGTAATTTTCGTAGGCCCATGAGCAGGGTGGACCAGATAGCTGGAATCGGTCAGCATGCAATGCTTGACTCTTTGACCGCTACACCTCCCAGCAGGTCTTCTTGTACAGTGGTCACTAGATGTAAACAGGTAGGAAATCATCAGGATCTCGTAAAACAGCAGGACTTCGCGTGTCAAATATGAAAAGTGAACTGTGAAAGCAGTGGGTATTGAACGTATCAGGTTTTTGCGAGATAAAAGGGGCTAATAGGTGTAGATGGATATTTGGGGCTTTGTTGAATCCTTATATTTACTGCACAGTGGTGGTGTTAGAGGGATAATCCATTTTTGGTATACCAAGTAAATGGTCATCAAGAATGTCATAGGGATTGTCCTGATGATAATGATGATGATGATGATGATGATGTGATGATAATGTGATGATGATGTGATGATGATGATGTTATGGTGATGTGATGATGATGATTATGATGATGTGATGGTGATGTGATGATGTGATAATGAAGATGATGTGATGGTGATGTGATGATGTGATAATGAAGATGATGTGATGGTGGTGATGATGGTGATGATGATGATGGTGATGATGGTGGTGATTGTGATGGTGATGATGGTGATGCTGCTGATGATGATGAATGATGAGAAGGATGGTGATGATAATAATAATAATAACAACATCTGAACGTCCAGTTACGTGTGGGACAAGGCAATATGCTTAACCCACAAATGTTTAACACATTTCCGGATTTTCTGTGTTCCGGAATTTGCATACATCACCGAGTGATGTTTTACATCCTTTGTGTACACAGCAGTTAGGCCTTATATCCTTTGGGGCACATTTCCATGAATGTGGCTTTGAATAGCCCTATTCATAATGTATGTACCTTTATTACCTATTATGTGGCTGTCTAGCCATGTATACCCAAACAAGTCTCTTTACAATGTTTACTTTGATGTGCCTGTATCACTGTGTCAGATCACATGATAACCTGACAGCTAAATCCAGATTAGAAATTAGTCACGATAATCTGACAAGATAATCCGACACTCGTCCAATCAGCCAGTCCTGATAGGAATGACAGATAATTACTGGTATTCATGAATGATCACCAGTAATCGTGGGCACAGTGGAGCCAGGTACAATGTCCAATTGGCCCACTGGTAACAATTAATTGCCTCATTAAGTTGACATTATCAGGATTATCATGGTTTCCACCTCTACCTTAACCCAAATGCTCATGAACCATCATGAACCACTGACAATCTGTAGGACCATGTTCTGTCTTCATGTATTAAAAAAAGCAAGATAAAAAATATTGAAAATATTGAAAACCTGTGGAACTTGCAGAAAATGTAGCATGTTGGCCAGAATATTTGTATAGACAAATTGAATGCACATACTTTCAGATAAATTACCTTTGACAATGAAATATGTCAACAAACAGTGATTGTATACCTTTAATTGCAAGGCGTAGGTGCATCTCTCCATGTCACTCTATGTTATAACTAGTCATACTACCAGGTTATTTACACCCATCTCCATAATCCCTTATTCAAAAGTACCATGACAAGCGTTTTTAGCTACACGTAATATTCTACTACAATATTTTGTGAATTGTCAGAAACTATGAAATACTTTTGGGGGAGGTCGAGGATTTGGGGAACATTCATGATAATATCTCAGTTTAATATCCCATCATGTGCCATTTCTCTGTCTGCCAGTCATAGAATAATTATTATTTTATTGTTGGGGTACACTACGTCTATAAATATTGCTGTAGTACATCATGGATGATTGCGACACTCACACTTGAGTTATTTCCTTCCATAATAAACATAAAAAGCTCATATATTCATGGCTAGGTAAGTCTCTGATGAGTATATCGGATATCACTGGTCTGTTTACAGGTGGGCTGCATCAGGTTTTTGCCCACACAAAGCAGAGCATTTGAAACAGTATTGTAACTTTCATCCATGTACATTTGTTTACTTACAGTCTTGAATTAATAAACTATTACTGTGATTATATTTTTCATTTCTTAAGAATCCTAGGTATATTATATTTTGAAATATTAGTGGAACAAAAAATTGACTAAAGCCCAGCACTTCGGCTTATTCAAATTTGTGGTGCATTGTAGTGTGTTATAATGAGGGAGCACTGAGAAATTACATTTAAACAAACAAAAAATATATTTATTGAATATTATATAAATAGCAATAATTTCAATTTAATATATTATCAGATTTACATATTAATATTAATATTAAATTTAATGAAAGTAAAAATCCCTAAGTAATTTAATCAATATTTCATAAACTCAGTGACCCTTTAACAAGAATTAACCCTGAGAGTCATAGTACATGATCTTTACCTTCAGCACAAAAGAAGCATTTGAATCTACATTAACCTCCCTATCCCCAGACTGGTCACAATGTAACTAACACCAGTGTAATATCACACATATGGTAGGTAACCTTTATACATAAACCCCCAGAAGCCTGGATAAGTCTATCCTTTGACAGGTAGACAGTGATATAAACCTTCTGGTACCTGGTGTGTACAACTCGATATCTCACCGGGTGTTATACATCAATAATTAAATGCCATAATTGTGTTTTACAGGTGTGTATAAATGTTCCATAGACCAAAACTGGGATCGGTCAAAACTGGGATCAATCTCTGTAATCAGATAATCACAGACAGAGGCCTTAAAACCATAATTATGCTCATATCATGAGAAAATTCATGAGAAACAATGAGGTAACGAGACACAATGCGGTCAGAAGTTGTTGGACCAAATCCAGGAGGAGTTATTCCATGAAATGAGATAATTTGCTGAGACAAAATTGTTTACCGGTATGTAGATCAGTTTGCAGGTTTGCTGAGAAACACTGTTTTAGGTTGGTCATATAATTCATACAATAGTCACAATCCTGTCTTGGGATAAAAGGCCAAAAAACAGACATTTCATGACCCATGTGCATCATAAACATAGCGAGTGGGACATGATTCCTCATTAACCAGACCAGTATACCTTTAATGCTCTTATGAATTCAAATCCTCTAGTATTTGAACACCTTAATTAATCACTGAAAATAATGGATTTTTAACACTAAAACAATGAACATGTTATTGAACTGTAGATGGCCAATTGCCTCCTAAAAATAATAACAATAATATTAATATGAATAATAATGAATTTATATTGCTTTAAATCCACACCCGAAAGCATGCTCATAGCTGATATGATATGTTCACAAGCAGTAGATCATGCAGACAGACGACAAAATAATTGGACAAGAAATCCACCAGTTGTACAACCTTGAAACAACCCTGCATTCCAAAACTTGTCACAATTCACGTTTAATTGGTAATTTTCAACACAATACAGTCCAGACAACAAACACGTCTATATTACACAACCTACCACAGGTCCAATTTGTGCAGAAATTTTAGGCAAATCTTGTTCAAGTTACATAGCGGAATGTGTTCTCGGTGTGAACTCAACAAAAACTTGGTGTGCAGAGACATGGCTTCAAGACTTGCGTTATATTGATGCCATGTGACAAAGTCTTGTAATGCCAAGGATATGCTTCCTCCAGGCTGAAGAGTAATGGCAACCATCACTTCCAGTGTTAATGTCCGATAAGTGCAATGACAATACCTGATTTGACATTTCAAGAATTTGAGAGAAAAAAAATCCCAGTAATTAAAAAAATACATGATTTCCTTAAAATATATTATAATGATTTCATATAATTGAAGCAAGTAAAGAGTACAATGGTATACTCATGTACTTTAAAATATACACATATAACCAATGTTGATTTTCAAAGGTTGTTTCCCCAAACGTCAAACAAATTCACATGCTTTATAGTAAATACAAACTTGTTCACAAGAGTAGCTCCATTTCGGCCTAATAGACTTGATAGTGTCACAAACATGAGTTTTGTCATGCCCGCAAGATACACAATCTATTTATGAAGATTTGATATCACAAAGAAATCTTTGAAGGAAGAATATTCACTGGTCATCATTACCATGATTAACCCTCTCCATGCTGGAGGCACTGGAGATTCCCTAAAGAGCAGTGTCTGTGTCTAATCCAGCAGGGAGAGGGTTAAACATGTCAGACCCCAAACAGAACATACTTGTAAGGTGGAATTTAATTGAACACAAAATGTAGTGTTTTTTTTACCAAGGTAAGGTTTAGACTAACCATGGCTTAATTTGGATATCAATTTCTACCGATTGAAAATAGGCCTTTTATCCCTAGAAATATAGACCAAGGAGGTCTGCACTTTTAGACTAAGGGGTGGAGGGATGTGTTTGATAGATCAGTAACTTTAAACTGTTAAATATTCTGCAACTCATTGAGCTGTCATGGTGTAAATGGAGTCATATGCAGGTATATCACAGCAGTTATAGAGTGCAGAACACATAGGGGGTGGTATCAAAAGAGATATATAATGATTTCATTTAAAATTTGATGTCATTGCTCTGTGGGTGTCAAGTACATATAGTTCTTGTCATAGGATGTAATCAAAATTTGAAGTCAATGCTCTTAGATATCAAGCATGTAAAGCTGTTACAGGATGAGATGGAATTGTGAATGTAAATCTAGCACCTTAAATGGCAAGTTGAGAAGGTGTACACATTGATCCACTGACTGGGGTAATAATGTAGCGCTATGAGCAAGCTTTCAAGCATGGATTTAGCTCAAAATAAATATGCACATTATTATTTAATTACAGATTCAACGTTGATATTTACCAGATCAGTCACACACATGTAACGACAGAAACACATGTTAGAATCCCACGCCACACGTGAGGGTCAGGTGAGGTTTTGTCTCACCATCCTTCCACAACTCTGAATCTGTGCCAGACTCACCAAGACTCACCGATTACTTCCTGATTCAGGATGTGTGACTATTTATAGAGCTGAGAAACAATGTTTTGTCATATATCCAAATGGCGTTACAATCATTACAATATCATACTCTCCAAGAATATATCAGGGTTAAGGATTGGTTAATATTGTTGTTCTTATATATTCTCCAAGAACATATCAGGTGTGAAAATGGGTTGCTATTTTTGCTCATTTATACTCTACAAGAATATATCAGGTGTAAAAATTCGTTAATACTTATTTGTGTTCTTTCATACTCTCCAATAACATATCTAAACATTTGTTAATTTTTTTTCTTCTTCCATACTCTCCAAGAACATATCAGAGGTAACAATTGATTAATACCTTTGTTCTTTCATACTCTCCAAGAACACATCAGGGGTGAAAATTGGTTAATATTCATGCTCTTTAACCTTCTCATACTGGAGGGAACTGGGAATGCCCTAAATAGCTGTGATTCCAACATGATAGTTTAACCATCTACCTGCTAAATTAACCACAAGTATATCTCCATTTGACACTAGCAGAAGAAAGGTTAATTGAATTATAAATGAATAACTGTTTTAATTATAAAAAGTAAAACACTTTTAACCTTTTTCATATTGTACAGCCTTTTACAGATCATTGGCCTTGATTCATTTAGCAGAAAGAAGGTTAAAAAATAATAATTTAGAAATACGATCAGTATTCGGTCTGCCAATGTTACTCAAAAACTCTTCTCAAGTTCTGCCGAACCCAGAATACAATGAATAAGAAGGCAACAAAGTACAAGAAGAATTCCAAGAATATGCCATTGATTCATACATTTCACGAAAGAGTTGTACCAGTAGTCAGGGCCAAAATCACAGTCTACGTCATTTCCTGCTATCGTAAAAGCATGGCATACGACCTGATTTAGGTCCCTGAATACCGTACAAATCTTTTGTGAAACACATGACCTGAACCATAAACAAGACTGATATTAGAAAGAAAAGCCCCCCCCCCCCTTTCCCTTTACATTCAGTCACTGTCAGAGGAGAGAAACTTCAACAGCAAAGAAAGCAATCAAGAAAGTAGAAGTTAACTTAGAAGAAACATGTTTGGACCTTCAACAGAACCATTCATCTTTGACACTCTTGCATCTGGAAACACCCAAGGATGTTCTATAGCGATGTGTGTGGAATTAGTCCAGCAGCAGGAGGGTTAAGCAAGGAACAGTTCGTGTTGGACATCACGTAGGGGGATGGTGTATTCTATCATAGGGGGATGGTGTATTCTATCATAGGGGGATGGTGTATTCTATCGTGGTTGGTTACCAGTGATTACTATGGTACATTTTAATTCGTCTGGAAACCCCAAAGATCATAGATGCTTCTACATAATGGCCGGCCATTTTGTCTAATGTTTTTAATTGAATTATTGAATTATTAAATATTGCAATTTTAGGTGGGTTTCTTTTGTGCTGCTTTTTAAAATTGGGGTTTAGAGTCGCTTTCAAGATTCTGTCACTTATATCACAACTTGTCAGTTTATGGCAGGAGGAAACCCGCAACATCAGTAGTGCTGAATGTTGCAGTAATTGTTAATATTATATATATGAAAATGCATCAATCTCCAATTTGCATGAAGAAAAAAAATATCTCAAAGAAATGAATAAATTTCTTAAAACTTGCATTTTAGATGTGTAAATTACATAAACTTAATCATCTTAATAATACATCATGGGTTAAATAGAAATATCATGAGTAACAAGATATCAAAGAAAAGAAAACTTGGTGTTGAAACATGTCAGAATAAATATGGCTGAACTAACATACATAATCACGGAGCTTGAAACAGGAAATATTTCATGTTGAAAAAAAAGAAATTACTCAGGAATTTTAACTTTGAAACATATCTCTCTTATCACTGAAAGTCAAGTAAACTCCTTTTACAAAAATAAATCGTCTGAATAAATGTGATGTTCTTGCATGTCTGGAGTCTTGTGTAGGAGTTAACACGATTGTGTTGATAGGTAGAAAGTAGGGGTATCCTTTACATGTGATATATCAGATGATGAAGTCAATGTCAGCACAACCGCTGTCTCCATTGTTCGACATACAATATATCCTTTGTTAGACATACAATATATCCTTTGTGTTTTGACACGTCATTTTCACATTCTGGTCAGAACAAAACATGAATATTCAGAATTGTCTCCTATGGTGGTTCTAAGACTTCATACTCCTGCCCCACCTCCTCTTGATCCACAAGTGGTTTCAATGCCATGTATTTCTCTCCAGAATAATATAATATTTTCCTCCCAAATTCCAGACATGAACTCCACTGGAGTGGCAACTCAAGTAATGGACCTTTAAATTCATAATTTATGTAATCACATATCACATTCCAAAGTTTTAACATGGGTAGTGGACCTTTAATTTTAGTTTTAATAAAATCGCAATTCATATTCCAAGGTTGTAAAAGTGGAATCTTAAGACAATTTTCTCGAGATGACAAGAGGGTACCTTTCTTGAACTGGGTCACTTTAAGTGTTACGATAAGAAAGTAAACACAGCCGTAAACACAGCCGATAAGAAAGTAAACACAGACTACCTCATCACTCAACGTGAACTAGTTTGTCAAACAGTCCCCACCGTAATTACTACTGGTAAATCATGTTTATGACATAAATGAACAAATAATCAGACCATGGCTATCCATGATCTATCCATTATTTAATTTAAAAAATAAATAAATAGAAAAAATAATTGTACAAAAGGATACACCACTCAATATAAACATTAGTCCATAAATATTTTATGAAAAAAATCTATCCAAACTGTAAGACACTGTATCGCCAATGCAACGGAGGTCTTTCCCAACAGTGGTCGGTTCTAAATATAGACTATTCATGTGGACGTTGGAGAGGACAATCTCGAGTCCAAGGCAGTCCAGCATAGGCCTGTGTCGGGTCTGTTTTAAAGAACCGTTTACTGCATACTGTATACTGCCCTATCACAGATAAAACCCAAACTTGGATTGGTAAGATGTTGTTTCTTTCATTTTGCCCATTTTGATCTAGAGATCAACGACAACAGCTCACATCAAACACCAAGAAAAAATATCACTGTTGTCAATATTATTCTCTGTCATGGCTCAAATTCCACTTGTTGATAGATTAACCAGAGAGATATAAAAATGCATTGTGAGCTCAATTGTTGTTCTTACATGGCAATTTAACCAGCTGGTAGAAAAATCACTACCAATGTGAATGCATATCTTGGTTTCTGTGAGGGGGATCTGTGTAGACAGAAACCTGTGACATCACAACTTCCAGTACGGACGCCCTTTTGGTGGTTAGGTGTCTTTGCGTAGTAAATAAATATATTTCTCGATGACTAAAAAATCCGAAAAAAATCTCACATGTCAGTGAAAGATTGTTCTTTCAGAATATGCAATAACTCCGATAGTGACCATTATTCCTTATGCAAGTATGATCTTGCCTATTTAACTCAATACACACATCACTGAATACAAACACCACTCTCTATAGATGCAGACAGCTCTACAATACACTGGCTGGTGTTCTGGCTCAGTCTTCTTAATTTGATACTGAATCCAATTATAAGCGAATGCTAACCTTGACATCTTTCCAATAGCAACAAATGATCTCATACCACAAACCTTAATTAATGTCAGAACAAAGTCCCAGTCCTTACTAAAGAATGAGACCAACTGCAAGTCAAACATAAATGTGAATCTTCACAAATGAAGAGTTCCCAAAGGTATGCAACTCTGTAGACGATCAAAGAGTTCCAGAATAAATTGTCCTGGCAAAAAGAAATGTGATCAAACACAAGATTGACATAAATTATATATCTTCACGGACAGAAGAGTTCCCAAAGGTATGTAACAACGGTAGGTATACAAATCAAAGTGTTCTGGAGCAAGTACTTGGTTAAATAATGAGACCAACCACAAGAACCTAAATAAATGTGTATCTTCACAAAATGAAGAGTTCCCAAAGGTATATAAGTCTGTAGTGTATCTTCACACAGAAGAGTTTCCAAACGTATGTAACCCCACATACAAATCAATAAAAAGTTTTCCAGAACAACTAAGTCCCCTTCCTGGTTAAATAACGAGAACCTACATAAACATTAATCTTCACAAAATGAAGAGTTCCCATTGGTATGTAAGTCTGTAGTGTATCTTCACACAGAAGAGTTCCCAAAGGTATGTAACCCTTCAAAGTGTGCCAGAGCAACGTTAAATAATGAGAACCTACATCAAAGTGTTCCAGATCTAGGAGGAAATCATAAAGCTCATGACGTCTACGGGAGCCGGTGGTGAAAGCAAGAAACATCTCATACAGTCCACCTGTTAACCTCTTCGGTTGTAGCACGTATGTGACGACGTCTTGCAGCTTTCATGGAAGGTCGACCACACTAATCTGGTGCAAACAGGTGAGTTCCGGTAATATAAATCCGCAGTTCCTTGGCGGGTCTCCCATAGATAACATCTTCTTGCTTTCTCCGGGGAAGTACATATAAAATAACTGGTGTGACCTTTGGAGAACATTTCCAGACTCTACACATGGAGGACATTGCCACTGTGAAGACTACAAGCTAACAGTCTGTAGGAAAGATGGGGGGATTGTCCTGAAATCAAGTACAGAAGATGTATATTTTGGTGTACACTTGTAGCCATGATATAAACTGATCTTACTGATCTTTGACAGTGGGGTTACCCATTTGGCAAAATTGGTAGTGATGGACTCACTGATCATGATAATAATAGTAATAATAATAATAATAATTATACTACTACTACTACTACCACTACTACTACTACTACTACTACTACTACTACTACTACTAATAATAATAATAATAATAATAATAATTGATTAATATTATACTAATAAAAACGAGTAATTGTTGCGTATCACTTTCAGATCGCGAGTATAGATACTATAGTTAACAATTTGGTATATCCCCTGATCGCGATAGGTCGATATTACTTTCAGAATAACATTAATGACATTTCTACTGCAATCTTCTATATTACATCTGGGCGCACATGTCACCGGAAGTCAGACATCGGAAATCTACCAGACGAGAAGTATGTCTAGTCCTTCATAGATTCTGCTAGTTCTAAAACAGGATTGAGTAAGTACAAAGTCTGAAGTCAAATATAACTTACTTAAGTGCGGCTTTTACTAGATTGGCATAACTTGTATCCAATTATTTTCACTGCGAATAAAATATGTCCTAACAAAACAAACACTCAGTACACCTTAAATCGATATTCAACAGGCTCCCCACTTGTGAAAAAAATAATTAAAAATAACAAACACACGCTTTAACCATGCTATGTAAGTTAATAACGTATGTAGGATGCGTTACTGGAATTATCCGACAGACTACATATACACGTAACATTGTATGCATTATGTAAGTTGAATGTACATTTGTTGAATATGTTGGATACCGTTATTATCTGGCATTGCAAATTGGATTTGAAACTCATGTGAAAGCTTCAGATAAGATGCATACAAACATTACTGTACTGAGACTGTAAAAGAATTGAATGATAAAATCACGGTTTTAGACTGGTTATAGATTACATACATTTAGTGGTATCAATAATAGGAAAACGTGCTAAACGTTTTCAATATTCTACATTTATGTGCAATTAATCAAACGTATTATATATTTTCAATGTTTTTACGATAAGGGGGGGGGGGGGGGGGGCGGGGAGTAGCGAAGTTGCCAATGGTTCCAGGTTCAAATCCCGCCCCCGG
>JAUTBT010043476.1:0-16875 GCA_032361225.1 Lepetodrilus schrolli | reverse complement strand
CATTGTCACTCTACAGACATCGCATCCTATCAATATCGCGTCAGAAAGGTAACTTTCGCAAACATTGATGCCGGGCCACCGGGGCGGAAATTGAGCCTGGAACATTTGGCTCCGAAGTCCAATGTTCTACCACTGCGCTACCACCCACCCAGGAGACTTTACTGGACACCTCCTTCCATGAAAGAAGTGGAGGTTCTAACAATTTTGCATGGACATTGCACAGAATGTCAAGCAGGTGAACACAGAATGTCAAGCACGTGAAATAGGCATCAACCTATTAATTCCTATCAATGAATGATAACTTAGGGACTGAGTAAACAAGGGATAGGTGCTATGCAACACCTAGATATTCTCCAACTGAGGTCCACATGACATTGTGGGAGTAAAGGAATGAGATTCAAACTCACAATCTTCACATCCAGATGTACAAGCCACTGTACTACCCTGGTATAAGGAAACAAATTAAAACCTACCTTGATCAGCTTCTCAGGGTCACGTTTTCCAGGTGTGAATAATCCGAGAATGACCCTGCAATGGAAGGAAAGCTTTTAGACATTTGTTTATGTAATTATTGTTTGTACTTAACAAGAAGAGACTTCCTACCACCATTGATATCCATCACGATACAGAATGAGAATGTTTTCATCACATCCACCCAGTTTTGATATACTAAATGTGAAGCATAAAAGGAAATGTGTGAAAAGTAGTAATGATTTCTACATGAAACTACCGTTGAAAGTTACTTCAAACACCAACTAACTCACAATACCTTTAGAAAAATAGTCAATTTTCAAAAATTCCATCAGAATAACATATATACTAAATAAGCATGAAAGCTATAATTTCAGAATCATGATTTTTACGTTCTATGTAAATGTGAATATAAGAAGTACATGTAAAAGTATGTTACAATATAGCAACATCTAATATTATTTAACCCTCTCCATGCTGAAGGTAACCGGAGATGCCATAAAGAGCTGTGTCTTGTGCCTAATCCAGCAGGGAGAGGGTTAAGACTCTTAAAACAAAGAACAAACATACCTAAATTATTCGCATAAACATAAATTCCACATATCATTGCCTTCTTTACTGTAAGGGCAATCGGTGTAGTCCGAGATATGGCTACAGGATACAGTTTGGGCGTCTCAAGGCGTGAAACTATCGGATATGAAAGTGACCCGAGCTCACGTCAACAGACCTCTCCACTTGACCTTAACATCTAATCCAGTGGCGACGCGCAGGTAAAAACTTAAGCCTTAAGACAACACGCGTATGAGGCCTTGCGCTGATTGAAATATAATTACCATGTTGAGTGCAGCGAGAGTGGATGCATGAGAGGACACTGCTTGAATAAGCGTCTCGGATGTCGCGAAATCCTGATTTCCACAACAAGACTGAGGGGTGTAGCCGTAACATGACAAGTGTAGATCGTATATTCGCATGTGTCCGGGTACTCGGGTTGGGAAATGGTGAGAAATGTACATTGTTTTCTCACCCGGGCTATTACTGGTCGTATCCGAGATATTAACGTCGCCTGCATGATATCGACAGACAGGACCTCAACAACGGACAGTTCTAATCCCGTGGCCCTCTTCGTCATTATCTTCGCTTTGTCTATAAAGACTTCTGGACAGATAACTCCTACGAAATATTTATTCTGGGATTTAGAGATTAATGTTAACTTAGTCCAAGATGAAATTTGGACAGGTAACTTTTGAAAGATATTTAATCTGAGATTTAGGGATCAATTGTTGAATATCATATGCATATTTATCACACAAAGAGGGTGAATGACAGGTGAAACGATCAAAGTATTGCTCTCATTTCAGTTCATGACAATTACCTGGGTATTGTTTCTCAAAGGTCTCGTATCCACTATGAGACCATAGCGCTGTCGTAAGCATCTGATCGACATTTATAAGAGATCTCTACGAGAGTGCTTATGGTCTGGAAGTAGTAATAGCTTTGAGAAACGATACCAAGATTATTAAATTTCCCCGTGAATATATTACACATAAAAAGTAAATTGTGGGCTAAAAATAACAATTTTAAGGAATATTATGTAAGTTTATGAAGAATTTAACATATATTCCTCATTTGTTATTCATATCGATGTGTCGCTTCCACTCACTTCTCCCAAGCTGTTTTCCCTTCCCTGAGTCATGCCTAATTCTGCAGTTTATCTAAGTTAACCGTTAACCCAATCATGTTGATATCATTGATTTCTCCACATCTGACATCAAATCCCGTGTCAGTCAATTCCATTGCCGACATCAAATTCCTGCAATCCATGTGACAACTCTCTGCCATCGATAGTTGACTGTGTGAGAGGGCTTTACTGCTTACAATACAGACCCCGGCGGACCGACAGCGGAATGATGTGACGGTGTGACGACCGGGATGTGATGGTGGTGTGAGTCATAGGGCTCCTTAAAGGGGATTCGGATTCATGGCAGAAATATTGACAACTGTCATCAAAGGGAGATAATTAGGGGTCAAGTATATTTTAGGGTATAAAAAAACATTGAAATGATGTTAATTTGAATAATGACATTTCAATTAATGGCAGAGATTATGAGGCTTTTTTATGAGAAGTTATTTTAATTATTTTAGTGTATAATATAGTGATAATCTATAGGATATGATTACTAGGAAAAGCAATGATTCAGTGCTTAGAGAAGAAAAAGAGAATTCTTTTTTATGTATGAGATTATTCATTAATATAACACCATAGTTGATACCCAAATACATTTCATTTTCATGGTGCTTATTATAATAAGTAGTGTTGCGAGAATTATTACTATTGATCTTGAAAATAATCACAATTCATTTGAAAATAGGTGTCAATTTAAATCTGTCGAGTATCTTCTCAAATTAACGTTTAAAGCCGCACCGACTCACTGAGTTGCTACAGGAGACACTGGAGAAGGTTCTAAGGGGGGTCAAACATCAAAGAGGTCAATTAATTAGGGGTAAGAATGAATTACATCTGTCTTCTCCTCGCTATAAGAACAGCCGCTATTTCAGCATGTTCGTCTTCCCACTGCCATCTGTGTGCGAATATGTGCACCTCGAATATGTGCACCTCGGAATTCTGTTGGACCCTTGCCAAATTAGACAACATACTAGAAACCGACAGGCAGTAAGCCAACCTATGCCCAGGCATTAACAGACATGTCAACACCACGTGCTAAGTTTGGAAAAAATATTCCAGACAAAATACATCAAGGAAATGCTTTAAGAGAGGATAATTTTAGCACCCGGGTGATTTAAATAGTAAAATTAATTATAATTGGCATGTGTGCCATTGGAACAGTTACAGTTTCTGATTGCACAGAATTCACAGAATGTGACGTCTTGAGATAAATTATGCAATGCTTTAAAACTTTTTGTGTAAAAGCTTAAAAAAAAGCAGTAAATCTTTTCTATAATATTTACATTAACTGATGAACTTCCTGATGTAAAATTTACGTAATGAACAAAAACGCATTGTAAACTCTCCGAGTTGATGGTGGCACTGGAACGTATTCATACGCTTGTCATGGGGACTAATTACTTTTGGAAAGAAAGTTAAACAATTATTTGGGTAATTGCCAGATTGGAAGTTGTTTATGGTAGCAGTCTGGACACTGCGAGTGCCATGCATCTTTAATGTCTACCAACTTTACCTCGGACCAAAATATGCCTGTCAAGTGAATTGATGGAGAGCTTACCAGCCATGTATTCTCACATTTCGCTGCAAATGCACGCAGGCGGTGAAATAAGGCGTAATATGTTCTGGCAGGCTTGGTGGTTGGGGGGTTTACTGCCACAAATTTTACCATAATTTAATACAAAGTAAAATGTCAAAATACCTGTGAAAGCAATCTGAATATTTTAGAAATTTCAAAACATTGATGATTTCGTTTTTAGTATTGGAAATCGATGTGCATAACTTTTTGTTTTATGAATGGACTACAGATCTGAAGACTGGACTGAAAGGTAACTTCTACCTTGCTGGATTAAACACTGATCTATATGGCATCCCTGGATGCCTCCAACACAAAGGAGGTTAAAGTGATACCTCAAAGTTTATTCGATGTGTTGCTAATATACTAATTATACAGGGAAAAATAGACTTTTTTTCAGAGGATAATAGTAATTGGTACCATTGTTTAAACAGTAATCTCAGGGCAATGTTTAATGGTGAGAGGAAACCCTGACACTATCAGAGTCTAAATCCTCCTCTGAATCATACCATTGGCAGTTTGTGGACCTACTGGATTCGTATTACATTTAATTCTGAAAGCGGCATAGAAAACATATGAGGCCATTTGTCCTGCACTGTGGAAATAATATATATAGCGCAAAATAGCCAATGACATGTATAGATGAGATATATTCATAGGTAAAAATACTTTCATTTATGACAAATATTTTCTTATTATGAAAACATATGATTTTTGTATAAGGTACATGATTGCTTGAATAAAGCATTGGTCTAGGAATGTCAGTTTGTGTATGTATTGTCCTGTATCCATGGTTACCAGAAGTAACTAAGGAATCAGGAATGCTCTAGATGCCATCCATACGTCACCATAGTCATAAAAAAACCCAGTAGTTCTCAATGTTTCACCCTCTCTGCACAACACCATCAAACTGTAACATACTCAATCTCAAACTACATACAATTTACAATTTACAATTCTCTGTCATAAGGTGATTGAGGACAGACTGGAGAGTGGGGAACAGGTACGACTTATCAATAATATGGAATGAGATGATGCATCGCTACCATTCATATCTACTGCAGCAGGTGCAATGGGTCCATAATTATCATTAGCGTTACTTTGCAAATTATGAATGATACTCATTGTTGCCTCAGAGAAATAAACAGATTACGCTGGTTGGGAAGTTGTTGGGGCTTAAATGTCATGGCATTATTTCATTAAGCTCTCATATCTACTACAAGCCCACAGGCACTCTTGTAGTGATCTCCTATACATGGTGATCAGGCATTTACAAGAGCGCTATGCTCTTATAGTGGATTTGAGAGCTTTGTGAAATGACACCCAGGTATAGAAAAAATAATTCTGAGTTTGATTCTGCGGTATCTTCTCTTAAATTTTCTTGCAGTTTGAAGTTGAACCATATTTTTCCTGGACTATCGATGGAAAACATAGATGATTTTGGTGGTGTGTGTGTATTAATATTATCCAGTTATCTCCCTTGGCTTATCAGTCATGGGTCATGGGTCTCATCGTAACTCTATTACTGAAGATTCTTCTCACTCAATAAAACTGATGACTGTGATTTTATTGGAATACAGTGAAAATTGGCTTAGAACTCACTCACTCACTCACTCAGCCACCAGGCTCATGCGGTCTTGTTTGGAATAGTTCAAATAGTCAGGTTCAAATAGGTTCAAACAACCAAGGGTTCAGAAAGGGTTTGGATCAAGATTAATCTCTCCTTGTCTGCCTGAATGATGCAGGCAGCTGTTTCACACATGCAGTCTACGAGTCGGACGAGCTCGGCACTCTACTGCAACGTCTATGACTTTGTTACCTGAAACGAAGATCTAAAAGTGGTTCTTTCATGTTCATTTCTTCATAGTTCCCCGTAGACGGTTTTTCCATGTAATTACCTGAATGGGACGAAATGTGTGCTTTCTTTCACTTATTGCTGCATCTGAAGTTAACCCCTAAGTGTTTTTTCTACCATAAATAACAATAAAAAGGTTCAGAGCCTCATAAAATACTACTCATCGGTGGATCTTCAAAGATTTTTTTTCTGCACACCGTGCATGCTGTGCAGTGTGGATACAGGTAGACTCTGACACTAAGGAACAGCATTGTTGTAGCTTGTTGTGTTTTCCACGTGATATATATCCACAACGAGACAGATCAGCAGTTGCTGTAAGCGTCTGCTACTTTAAGAAATGTGGCTTTCTCATTGCACTGCACCTTTCTTCCTCCACCAGGGTCTTAAACAAGGGAGGTAATTAACCGAATACACTGTCCTTTTACACCGAGAATTGAGAGGTAAGCAAGAAGCTGGAAAAGCTGGAGAATTATAATGGAGAATGGCGTGATTTGGATAGTTTAATAACAATAAGTGTATTTATATCCCGCTTAATTTCATACACTAAGCATATTCTCAACGCGGGAGTAGTCTTTGTGATGCGATGGATAAAACTAATTTGGAAGCCAACTTAGGAGGCTATTTAGAAAAAACTAGCAGCTGTAGTGACGTCAGAATAGGTGTGAAATAGATAATTTAACGGACGTTTTGGTTGTGGTTTCAATATCAAAACAATATCCCTTCCCTCTGCAAGGTTTACATGCTATTCCAGTCAAAAGGAAAAAAATATAAAGAAAGCAAAAACAACATAGAAACTACTGACATCCTGACATCAACGTAAGATTCCAGGACATTAACGTAAGATTCCAGGACATCAACATTAGATTCTGGGACATCAACGTAAGATTCTGGCACAGATCCTGATTACGTAGTAAGTATCACACCACCCCTGAGGACGAAATATCTCTCTGTCTCCTTTCACTCACTGGGCAATCATTACATCGTTAAATTATTGCTAATTATAAACACAGATGTCTTATATTCCTTGCATGATGTCTTGGTAATATGCCTCTCTCACTCTTCAGGGACATTCAGTAATAAACATACACTAACATGTAAATATTGTCTGATGTGATGAAGAACATGAGGCTATGGCCAACAGAAGGAAACATCATAACACGATATTCATTGCGTAGGTTTCATACGCAACTGGCTATTTCTGTCATTGGCTTGTTCAAGTTCAAACCAATTTTCTATTGAGAGCTGCCAAAGGCATGTAACTATTCAACTGGCAATCTAATATTGATATTTTCCCCAATAGTGGGATACAATGAAATTAAAAAAAGATGTTTTCAAATATTGTCAAATTAATGTGCTGCAACGTGGAAGATTTTTCAATAATTATTCGATATGCCTGAAGACTTGAACGTAAATAAACTAGTAATCGCTGAATCTGATAAAATACACTGGTAAACAGCTAAAACAAATTGTACGTGCATCATTTATCCTTGACAAGGCATCATTACAACTATATTGTCATGTGATGAAGTGGAAATAGGGGACTACTGTCTTCAATCCCTCTGGTGTCACAATTGGAAACATGGTTATTACGTAATTCTTCGAAACTCAAACTGAGCTAGTCAATATGAGGTATACTTTGGAAACAAATTGGAAATGTTTGATGTAATGATCCTGGCAACCAACATTACCAAAGAGTGTTTGGAGAAGAAATATCAAATACAATCCGTTACCATGGATACAGATGGATCCGTGTACACAATCTTTTCATGAACGGTATACTTCTATTCAGACACATCAGAACAAACACTGATGCAAAAATCTATTACAGTTGTGGAAGCAGGAAATATTCCACAACGGAATATCCAAGTGTAAATAGGTTACAAATAATGAAACATTACAATGATTACAAACGTAATCTGGTCAGCTTTTCTATTTCAGTCAGTTTGACTGGTAGAGTGCCCTCCTATATAAAATGGCACATCTCGATCGTGTCTAATGTAACTTTAACTCCAACCTTAGCAAATAGAGTAGTCGTAGTAAGAAATGAAGTTACATTAGTTACACAATTTCATACAGCAGAGGTCAGATCAGCGCTGTGTGTTCTGGGAAAATCCATTTAAAAAAAAATCAAGTTATTGAGTTGACATTGTGAGCTGTGAAGACCCTAACACATTTGAAGAACAAAATCAATGTGATTTTCTCTTTTTACCGAAATCAAAAAGAATCTCATTTCAACGAAATTAATCTTTACATATGGATACCATGAAAGTGCTGTCCATTAAAAGCTTAGACAATACTGATACCGGAGTAACTACCATTATATGGCAACAATTAGTTCCATAATTACTATAATCAATATAATTTTAAAATATTGCAAACGGTAAATAGTTAAAAAATGGAGATCTCATTTATGAAAATTGTTTACTATTATTTTAGAAAGATAAGTGATTTACAAGAAACAAAGTTCAATGGATGTATCAAATTTTCCTGCAAACTTTGTAAAATTTCCTGGGTTCAAATGTCAAAGCACATGATGGTGGAGACAGCCTAGCAAAACGATAATAACATCCACGCATACGAGAAACCAGTTGCCACGGAAATCTACATTACTGCCATCAACTGGTAACACACTTACCTACAATCCACCAAAGTAAATGACCTTTTGAAACACTTGGCCTGCAAATTATTTATCCATAAAGACCGGGAGTTTTTTTCAAAGGAAAAAAAAAAGCATAAACTTGGGGGATAAATTCGATCAAACAGACATTATTTATAGCTCATCGGTACCATTGCGTGAAGCAGAGTCGTGTGTGGACATATGGATTCCGTTCTACGAGATGTCCGTATGTTGGGTAACAGCTTTACCACACATAGCAATGTTGTCACAGTCATTGTCCACTTCATTGCAAATGACCTTTGACCTCTGGGTTTCAAAAATGACCATGAACGTATCGAAATTTTGTGTTGTGTATTTACACAGACAAGTAAAACCAATCTGGTGTAAAATCTGCTATGGAAGAGATATATTTAATGAGAATAACAATCGTTATAGAAACTGATGCGTGCTGTGCAAATTATACCTAGGTATGATTATGGATGTCACTTTAACAGTTAACAGTACCTGAAAATCTGTTTGGAGCTAGAAATTTAGGTAATATTACACAGACTTAGTCTATCATTTACATAAATAAAAAGTGATATTGAGTTAGAGTATCATTTAATAAAAACTATTTTAACTCATTTAGGAATTTAATTTTAAAAAATAAACAATGAATAATAAACTATCCATTTTAAATAGTGTTGTATCATCATTGTCGTTCCGGGTTCAAATCCTGCCCTGTAAGCCTGGCATCAATGTTTGCGAAAGTTACCTTTCTGACGCGATATTGATAGGATGTGCTGTCTGTACAGTGGCAATGCGGTTATCATCCTTGGTCTTGTCAGTACCAGCCAATGCTCGCAGGTTTACTGCAAAAATCAGTGCTTCGGATGTTACGGGTTTCCTCCTGCCCTAAACTGACAAGCTGTGATATAAGTGAAAGAATCTTGAAACCGGCTCTAAACATCAATTAAAATTTTTTAAATAACAATATTTATTGTCAGAGGCATCAATGTAAAGTTTTACATATAAAAGAACATATGACATATTACACTATTTTTACACAACTGATACAACATAGATTACAACTGTTACAATATCCATTACAACTGTTACAATATGCACTATAACTGTTACAATATGCATTACAACTGTTACAATATGCATTACAACTGTTAAAATATGCAAGTTAAATGAATTCATAATACATATATGATCAATTATTACTATCATAGCATACAAATGCTCATCTAGGAAAAACAAATAGATATAGATACCACTTCAGCTAGCTGCCTAGCTTTCTATGGACAATGCTGTTTGTCAGTAGACTTTGCAAATACGAAAGAACCAAACAAAGAGCTACTAATGCAGTACAGTCTTAATTGATCAAAATCCAAAAGTGTTTTCTGAGTGGATTGTAAGCAACAATTGTTAGATGAACATATCTGTTATCAAATCCAAATTACAATGAACGCCACATACAAAAGTGTGTACGATGTATCTTGCTATAAATATTTTTGTTCATTGTTCTCGTTCCAGTTTCTTGCCATCTTAACACCTACGACATTCGCCGAATTGATTTCTTGTTAAAACAACACAGATGAACACCATGCTGGATGTCGTTGGATTGGCCAAACGTTTGGTTGCCAATTCAAATTGGTCCCATTGATCAGCATTGTGTTGAGATGCCATGCTTTCATAAACTGATAGCATTTCTTGGCCGATTCCTCAACAAGCCCAGTGGCAATGGTCTTCGATTCCATCACAGAATGTGCAGCATCACAGTCATTTTTTCTTGTAATCTCAATCCAATGAGCAATCACAATTTGGGTTTCCCTCGCGGCAAAATTCATATGTATCGAGCTGTTATGTGCTGAAACAAACACCGTATTTCCAAAGTGCCTGGCATTGTCTGTGATCGGTTTCGTTTTCTAGTTTCTGGTGAATTATCCTCTACAACAAGAGTTTGATAATGCTTCTTATACCACTATAAGCAGGTTCCGTAACAATTACCTCGCTATAACACCATCTAAATAAAAATGCACCATTTACATTTTGTTAAATAGAGCATCGGCACAAGTCACAGTATTTGTCCAATGTATCAGTCTGTCTGTATATATTTGTATACATACCTCGTCTAAGAAGTTTTGTGGCAATGAAACTCGAAATATTTGGTGTTATAATGAGGATGTATTGAATTAGAAACAGCAACTCTATCAATGTGTTTGAATCATGTGCAAACAGAAGTAGTAGATAGATGTTGGGCAATTATTATTCCAAGTGTGTCGCACGTGCGTTTGTAATTGTAATGACTGCACACCTTCGTCACACTGATCGAATGATCCGATGTAATGATCCGCTCATCGTGAAGTTTACTCCTGATAAACAAGCTGTACAAAATTGTGTCATAGTTATCGAATATCCAAATCTATAATTACATGGGATTAAAGATTGAACAATGCTTTCTAAAACGAATTGTTCCTTTTCACTTTGTCATGTCTCTGAGAAATGCAATCCAAATGAAAACGGCATTATTTCAAAAATTATTTACTTTTAAATTACATGTAAAATTCATGACTCAGAATGTCCAGTAAACTGTTAAACTGACAAAACAAAATGACAATGTTTTCACAAGAAAAGGACATTTGCTCTACAATGAAAACCTGAAACACCGATTTGACAACAAAGAACAATTTACCAAAAATAAATCTATACCAGTTGATTGAAACATTCACTTTGACTATGCACTATGGTCCAGTACTGATGACATTAATTAATTATCTTAACAATGGCTGACTGAAACAGCATACTCCCTATCAATTGGCCAGCATTCATCTCGTGCAACCTTCGAGAAATGATTGACGTCCAACAGACAGATCACGTCAACGTACTATTTTGCCATTTTTTATCAGGCCGACTAATTTCCATGCAAATTGTAGCCTTCCTAAGAATGCTTATTTCCGACAGCTGAAAACCTATACATTAGCCACAGGTCTGTGGACTTTTAAATTACCAACTGTCAGAGTTCAGTGGATGGCGGAACGGTGGAACAATAGGACGGCATATCTTACCAAGGTGGACCCAGTAATCAAGTTTATCCACATCCGTGTGGATCTCAGAAAGGACATGCTACAATTATGTTTTGTCAAAATTGCCTGAAACTGAAAACCTTGAGCATTGAGTGTAATAAGCATGTATGCAGCTATTAGAACCTTTATAGGGGATCAATTGATGGGTTCAAAGGGGGCTGTTATAAGGAGCCATAAGGGGTCATCGTGATATGTGATGACTGTCAGATTAACAAGTAAAGAACAATGAATCCAAATATTGTATAGTTGTGTCACTATCAGATGACGATGTCATTAACAAAATAATTGTTACTAGCTGATGAAGATGAGACTGTTGTAACAAATAATAGATTTTGAAATTGAAACGTTGGAAAAAATACATAACAAAAGTGGTTCCTAAGACAATATGGCTATGTACATGACACATATTCTATATATTATTCATGTTCAACAAAATTAAAAGATTAATTACATGTACCATTATGAGACAAGTCAATGGACCTCGTAAAAATTATTATATATGGTCCTCCTACACTTGTCTCGCACAACATGGACAATGTTCAAACGGACAACGTTCAATTCCGTTGTACGACAACATCGTGGTTCTTTGTCACTGCTGTATGTACGAAAACATAATGTTGCTGAGCTGATCAGATACATATGATTTTACTATGCTTCCATGGCTTGTTTTACAATACATACACACTGCACACGATATGTGTAATTTGATTTAAAACAATGTGTGCCAAGCACACATGTATATCTCTACACTAACACAAAACACATTTGTTAAACACACCTCCAATAGTGTATTACTTACAGCTGATTACAAAAACGTGCTTCACACTGCAACAACGGAGAACAACATGACTGAGTATTGTTAGAAGATTAAGGTTATTTTCTCACTGGTATTTCTTTCCATGATGCTGTTGCTTGAAGATAACAAATACGATAACAAACGTGATAACTAATGTGATAACAGATGGCAACAGCGAAAAAGAGATGCTTTGGATTGGTCACGGAAACTTGGTCGCCGTGGAAACTACCAAATAGTATATGTGTAGGCCTGTGGGATATTTCCTTTACTAAGGCAGTGATGCGTTCACCGTGATATTCTCTCCTGTAAGGGCGTTAGGGTGGAGATATGAGGGTTGGGGTGGAGATACGAGGGTTGGGGTCGAGATATGGGGAGGGTTCACATATTGAAATATGGAATTCCAGATAAAATAACAAACATCATAATATACCTGGTAATAATACCAAGTATATTTTCTTCAATACCTAAAAAGATATTCATTTGCTTTGATGATTTCAACATACCCGATATATAAACACAATTTCAAGAGCATATGTGATTTCAACATACCTGATATACGCACAATTTCAACAACATATGTCATTTCAACACTTCCTGATATATAAATGATATTACCCGCCACTCGTAACAAGTAATATATGATATTGACAACCCACACAAGTTGTATTGTAAATTACCTGGTTGACATTGTTAGAGGCATAGTTCTAGCTTCTCCCTTGAAGTATTTACAGTTAACCTGTGATCTTGTACTTTAGTTTATTACAGAGGATTGAAGCAGCTAGATATTGACAGCATGCATAGTGACATCTCGGACGTCTCAGACGTCTCATCCTTGCACACCTGTGGAACTTTATGTTAATAAATGTCATTACTGATTCTGTGATACAGGTAATCCCACGAGATTGCAGTACAAATCTGGACAGGATTCTTATGACATATTTATAGATCAATGACCTTCATCATAAAGCACCTGATACATCTTCTATCATGAGGCCAGTTTTCAAACAATACATCAATTCTAATTCTGCATTTATTTTAAAACAAGGTTCCCATCATAGCATATATGATTTATTATTATTTTTTGGATTGGATTTTAGAGCTGCTTTCAATATTCTTTCACTTATATCATGAATATGAAAAATATAACTTAGGTTAATAAATACTGTATACACCACAATGGCTAAATCTGACAGCATAATTATGCTCTGGGCACCTTTAAATATTCTAAAAGTTTAAATGTTAGCCAAGTTTCTCAGCCCCTAAGATCTAAACATAGTTGTGAATCATTTAACAACATTAAGCTACTGGTGATGTAGGATTTATCGTTAAATTCACTGATAACTGTGAAAATGTGGTCACCCCAGTATTTACAACAAAAAGAACATAGACCCAGCTAGTCTATACAAATAAACCCTTAACCAAGGGGTCTCCTTGTACAAAGGCATGTTAGCTTAGCTTTTAGCTCTTGTATGAAATTCTGATTATACACAGGTAGCATACATTATTTTTCTTTACACACCATATAATTAATTTCAATAATAAATACATTATTAAAATTTCTCATCAAGATAACCAGAAATGTCTTAATAAAACTTCCTCATAGATGTAATATGTGACACCATCTAAAATATGGAATACATTTTTATCATATCAGGTTAATTTCCAGATGTTACTGAAAGGTAAGAAGCAATCTGCCTGCTTCCATCACGTTATTATCATACAAGACCTCAACATCATGTTATTATCATACAAGACCTCAACATCATGTTATTATCATACAAGACCTCGACATCATGCTATTCCTATCAGAAACCTCAGGAATGTAACCAATATGTCAAACATTGACTCCACCAAAGATATCAAACATGACAACAGTATCACAAAGAAAAGCTTCAACATCTTGATGAAATAATATGCTATGGCTGATTTCATAGACCATCATTGCAATCATTCCAAATCTTACCAGATTAGTGAAAGTTTTACATTCCAAATTACACTGCTTCCCTACCAACCACCCCACCCCCAACCCCTCTGATCCCTCCCTCCTTCAGACCTCTGGAACACATGTCTTCAATAAAATGCTGGGGTCATGCAAGGTTAAGGTATGAAAAAAATAACTAATTAGTTATTTGCATTTAATTATTTCCCACATGGAAAGCATTCAGGCAATTATGGGGCTGGGATTAACCAAATATACAAAAATAACAGTTGCAGAGGAGTCTGCTGTCACAGGAGTCTGCCACGCTGCTACAGTTCTGTGGGTAATAATGTTTTCATTCCAGACCACCTCCAATAATGAGCAGTAAACATAAACACAACAAACACTGTGCTAATGCTGCATACTTCAGCACATAACCTTAATAAGCCTTGCATACTTCGACACAACATACCACTATGCTTTATTAAATGATGCATACTTCAGAATAACACAACACCTTGATAAATAATACTTCAGCACACCACCTTGGTTAGTCGCACATACTTCAGCACAACATACCACAATGCATTAGTAAACTAAGTATACTTTGGCATAACATACCACAATCCCTTGGTAAATTCTTCAGAACATCACACAACATGTACTTCAGCACAACTCCTTGTAAACCTTACATACTTCAGTACAACACCCTGGTAAGCCCTATATACTTCAGCACACCTTAGGAAACACCAAATACTTCAGCACAACTCCTTGGTAAACCTTACATAGTTCAACACAACACCTTGGTAAGCCCTATATACTTCAGCACGATACCTTAGGAACATGAATATTTCAGCACAACTCCTTGGAAAACCTTACATAGTTCAGCACAACACCTTGGTAAACCTTACATAGTTCAGCACAACACCTTGGTAAGCCCTATATTCTTCAGCACAACACCTTAGGAAACACTGAATACTTCAGCACAACTCCTTGGTAAACCTTACATACTTCAGCACAATACATTGGTAAGCCCTATATACTTCAGCACACCTTAGGAAACACTGAATATTTCATCACAACACCTTAGTAAACCTTACATAGTTCAGCACAACACCTTGGTAAGCCCTATAAACTTGAGCACACCTTAGGAAACACTGAATATTTCATCACAACACCTTGGTAAACCTTACATAGTTCAGCACAACACCTTGGTAAGCCCTATATACTTCTGATTAGAATTCCAGCACATGACAGTCAGGTCAACAAACATTCGGTATATTTTCACAAACACACACACAATTCACAGTCTATCCCAGACATACCGCCAACCTATCACTTCACGTCACATCGGCAATGTCACAGCTTGGTGCGACTTTGAAATTTACCTACTGGCATGAATGTTTTAATCCCTCTATCAAAGATCATCAGCTAAGCTGGCCTCTATCTCTACATTACAGACTAGTAGCAGTTGTTTGGGAGATAGCATCTATACATTATATACTAGAGAAGTTGTTGTTGGGGAGATAATCTCTACTCTACATTATAGACTAGTAGTTGATGGGGAGACAGTTGGGGGGCCATTGACCAGAGAAAGACAATCCTGGTAAAAGAAGGCCAGGATCCTGGTAGATGGCTGCAGATGCCACAGCCTAGCCTGATGCACTGGTCTCAGTCAACAAGAAAGCCATTACAACATTCATGTACATATCCCAGATAATATTTGTGGCCCCAAACTCATTATTTTCAGCTCAGAATATATAGTATTTATGAGACATGCTCTTCGCAAACACAATGCTGCAATTTAACAAGACATTGTTTCTGTTATGGATGGATGCCCTTCGGTAGTCTTGAGGACACCTTTAGCATAGAAACACAACCCTACGTATGTCAAAATATGGCTCAGATTGCATATTTCGCCTCACATCTGCAGCTGTGCTCGGGAAGTATCTATGAAAAAATATTTCCCTCATGTGTCTGGGTAAAATAATATGCGAAAAGAAAGCTTCCAACATTTGTTGTGTTACTTTCCCCTCGCCATGACTCATCAACACTTGAAATGCATATCGATGTTCTTCAGAAGTTCCGCAGACATTTGGTTTAATTATCGCAAGAATTCCTGCAAATATGAAATGTGATCATTCCATAATCCCCTGTTCTCTGTCCCTTACTCCTGGAGGATTCATCCCCTGCATCCCCGGGATTCATCCCCAGATTCTTCCCGATGTTGCCAGCACACATAGATAATACACTTCATCCTGTTTGACATGTGCAGAATATATTTCTGATCTCTGGAAGACAAATTGTCATCAACCTGGAGAAATGTGATACACAAGAAACATGACATGTGAATATCCCTCACATTAGGGAATAGTAATTGCCCATCTCTGTGAAAGTCACTGATATTTTGATGAACGCGTTTTAACAACAACCTCCGACCTGATGAGCAATGGAGAAATCAATCTCCAAGTTATATACTCAACAAAATAAATTAAGGACAGTCAGATATTTTGTGCGGAGAGGTTTTCCACCAAATTTTGGAACTCTGCTTGAGGAATCTGGCGCCATTCTTCTTCCAATGTATCTGAAAGTTCTCGAAGAGTACCGGGAGCCTGTAGACGTTTGGAAATTCTTCATTATTCAAATGATATAGACCTAAATGTATCTATTCAAAAAGGCTACTGGCCCTTAATAGATTTTGTTGAGTATATTTGGGTCATCATGACTTGGTACATCAACTGCCCTTTGATTAAACTCTATACAAATAAATAATAATAATACACACACACACACACACACACACACACACACACATACACACAAACACACACACACACACACACACACACACACACACACACACACACACACACACACACACACACACACA
>JAUTBT010043465.1:0-16875 GCA_032361225.1 Lepetodrilus schrolli | reverse complement strand
CACTCTCTTGATTCTATTTTACGACAACCAATATGTAATATACTCGTAATATCGAAAAAACGATCAGGGTACAAATATGACAATTGCCAAAATTTAAGTTCTTTACATGGAATGCGTAGTGATTTGTATCTATATAGATCCTGACGGATAGAGATTCGATGTAGGTTTAGTCTGTCCGAAGTAGCTATCATTCTTTTATTGACCAATTCATTTCATCTATGATGTTTCTTTGTATTATCAATGCACCCGTGTCGTTTATAGCATTGTTTCACGGACAGTACTGGCTTTATCATACTTCCAAAGTATCATGTATATATTATTTATATAATATTTAACACGGATATATATGCAAAGTAATTGTATACTAGTATTGATAGTTAAAATCGTGTCGATGTTTTTAATGCGAAAATGTATTACTGTCAATATAACAATCATATATTTCGTCTAATTTCCCACACGATACATGTAGTATGAATCATCGTGTATAGGCTATATTGGCATTTTATACATTTGCGCATTAAAAACATCGGACATTAATTTAACTATCAATACTAGTATACAATTGTTTGCATATATATCCGTGTTAAATAATATAATTGTTTGCATATATATAAGCTTATATATATCCGTATTCAAGAATATATAAATAATATATACTTGATACTTTGGAAGTATGTTATTTATAATTGTGTCCGGTATGTATGACACTATATTGCAGTTGGGTCAGACAGTTCTCCAAATGAAGTATCCTCATGATCCTATACGAGTGGTAGGGATTTTGTGTTTTGTAAAAAGTGGTATTTGAATCGTTATTCAGGCTAGTATGTTTTAAAGGTAAGTTTCCTTGATCAGTGATCAGTGATCAGTACCCATGTGTGCATATTTAATGAAGAAAAATCAGTGAAGGATGATATGATTATGCCTATTTAACCACGAAACTATAAATGTGCATTTACACATTACGTTCATGTATACAACTTACAACAGATGAATATGTACGACACATACGTGTGTAGTTTTGTAGTGCGTAAGTCTGTTGAGTAAACTTGTTTATACACGTGAACTGACATTGGCTGTGGCAGCAAAGGATAATCAATCGGCCAAATTATTAGTTTATTACTATTTTATTTTTGTTTCTTACGAATATTCATTGTCATGTCCAGATTCTACATCACTAGCAATGGTATCACAATCGAATAATCAGATGGCACGTCCTACTACATTAGATACATTTCCATCCTCTATGTAAAACTAAAATAACGTTCTCTGTTCAATTTTGAAAATATGTCAGAAATATAAGATATGTATAACCAAGATTCTCTATATACATCCATCCAAAGTTACCATTTACATTGAATATACACATGGTTCCTAAAATGCTGTCAACAGAGGTGGTATTGTCATAACTAGTTTTGAGCAGTTGTGAGGAACATACAATTTAATAGAAACCGGTCAAGAAGACGGACGCCATTTTCGTGAAATGTTCTGAAAACCACAAGCTAAGTTGGCGGGAGAAAGACATGCTATAGAAGACACATCTGGTAGAAAAGAGTATTTAATAACACATGAAGAATCAAAAACATGTGTTTGTATGCTCATTTTGTTTGCAATTACAAATAATAAAGCGGTCGGATCTTGATTTTTTTTGTTTCATAAAACCGCGCACCCGCTCAAACAGTGATGATACTATTTTGCAGAGGAATCCGTGTAAAATGATGGAATTTGAGGATCTGGTGCAATCTTAATATTTCATTTCTGATTATTTTAAAATTGCAAACATTTTCCAATCCGTTTGTGATATACTTGACTGTTGTCGTTGGTGTTGCAAAAAAGGCATCAAAATGTTTATCGACACCCTAGAATTTACAATTCCGGTGGAACTATGCAGTATGTTTTCAACTCTGCAAAAAGGACCGCGGTCCAATGTTGAATTTCCTGCATCAGTGAACTCTTACGGCACTACACAAGATGCCAATGTGCAAGTTGTGTTGCGTTCAAACAAAGTGACGTTCAAAGTTGAAGGTGTGTCGTCGAATTCCAGCATGATTTCGAAAAGTGAATGCAAAACGTTAAAGCTCTCAGTATTTGATGTTGATTGCTCATTAATGCCTCAAGAAGAAGACGACATGTATGACAATATGAACTCGACCATTCCTCATTCGATTCCATCATCACATTCATTAAAAAGACTTCATGAACATTCTTCTTACCCACCTGTGAAAATCAGTAGAACATCTTATTCCGACTCGCCAAGACCTCGATCACCCCCACATCGTCGATCACAACCCCGTGCCAGTCCCCGTCCAACAGAAAACTCGCAATCAAAATCACAAAATGATAATGCCGTGAATGTGAAACAAGAACCTGAAGATCCAGATTTAATAGAAATAGAACCAGACCCTGAACCCGATGATGTTGTGCCAAAGACAGAGACTCCATACATGCAAATAGACTATTCATCAAATTTACCTCATACACAGACTTCTCGTCCACAATCCTCTGCATCTTCATCATCGTCTTTCCATCAAAACGTTCCACATGTGCCAGATTACGCTGAACCAGGTCCTAGTCGACGAAGTCATCCTGGTGACCAAAGTGCAGATGACTATTTAGTGTTCCAAGACGATAACGAGGACTGTGATAATGATGCCGAATATGCAAATGATGGTAATTATATTTTTTACTTCCATTCTTGGAAGAAATGCTGGCCACATGTCTCGAGAAAAGTTTACATATGGTATACATTTCACTGGAGATTTAATTTTTCTTTTGTTTCACTGCTTTTGCAGGAAGGCCCAAATACAATATAGGTGTTTCCTGTAATGTTGATTTTCAAAATAGGGTGGATATTTTATAAAAACATTTTAGTGCGAAGAAAGAAAAAAAGGCTACAGGCAATTTATTTTAACATTTTATTTTTCAATAAACATTTGAAAATGATAAAATTCAATTTTCAAGATATTCATTCGTTAAAATAAGGCCATCGTCGAAAAGTGTACAGTCACAAACTAAAGAATGGTTTGGTTTTATTTATGTAGACCATGGTAGACTGGGAACTATTTTTCCAAATAGCATATATGGGTTAGTGCTCAGGAATTTCCTCAATGTTGAACATAGTGAGCTCAATTCTAATCAAGGAAGATAAATAAGATGATTAGGCCTATGCACATGATTTGTTAAAAGAATTAAAAATACGTACAATGTTAAATACAATCGTCGCAAATACGTTTGAGGCAACTAGTCGACTATCCTAATCGACTAGGAAAATCTGGTAGTCGTTTTAGCCCTACTTATTTCACAGGGCATAAATACTATTGACACAATCATCAGGGATATTAGGAAGAAACACTGCAATTGGTTTAGAACTATCATTTCCCAGAGATGTTTCAGTTTATATTGTTATTGCTTTGAAGGTACATGTATCCGAACAACTATTTAAATTTAAAGGGCGAGCAGGTCGGTGACATAAAAGTTATTTTTAATAATTCTTTACAAAATGTCTAGGGTCTCGCGCTTTTATTAGGGTCGTTCGGGTTACCGGAAACACAGGTATTATTCTGATACGCCTAAGGAGTTATTTATTCATGTTCAATATTGAACTATTGACACATCGAAGAACACATGGTAGGATGAAAGATAAAACTAAAGAAACAAGTTATAAATTTGCTCTCTTTAATACAGACTGCTGCCCCAACATGATGACTATATGGTTCGTCTGTTGGCCAAGGCTCTTACAGAAATCTATTTCATGTTCATCTAGCAACCATATTGCCACTATATCTGAAATAACTGTAGAACGTGGCAATAACAACCTCTCACTCACTAACTTGTCGGTTTAAAAGACGCATTGCTTCAAAACGTTTACAATTTTGCCAGGCCCTACACTGATTTAAAACAGTTGTAAATGGTAAGATTTCCCTCTACCCAGACACCAAAGGAACACAGAAAAGATAAAGAGATGTTATCAGCATTGAGTGGGTAATAAATCATTACTAATGTTTGCACAAGTTACCTTTCTGACCTGATGGGCATGAAGGATGCAATGTCTGCACTTTTGTTGTGCAGTTGCTGTCCTTGATTCCTTGGTACCACCAGATGCTTGCAGGTTTATTGAAACACTGTGCAACTACTATTGTTGACTAGGCTATATTAGTGTTGTTTCGTGGTGACAAGCCACACACGAGTGAAATACAGATCACCGTGAAGATCGCCTTAATTAGACATTTGGCCAGCATTTCTTACTTTTTTTTTAGTGCTTGGTCTATGCCTTTGGTTACGGTAAGAACCCCAAATTATTTCCCAATGTATATCACTGAAATTGTTGAATAAATGTAACAGAAATCGTCACAAATGGATGAAAGATTCCTGCTGCGATGTTAAACTCCATAGTCACTCCCTCACTGACTCCCCCCACCCCCCCCCCATGAATTTACTGTATTATTTAAAACTTATTTGAGATTTGAATATACTTTACCATTACCATTTAATTTGGGCAACACATGTAGTTATTACATGTATGTAGTCAGAATGGCTTCCTCATAAGTCTAAATATATATTTCCCTTTGAGCTTTTCTTAATATATCAAAGGCAAAGATCCAGCACTCTGACAATTTTGTTTGATAAATAAATAAGATCCATAATGTTGAAGTTTGAAAGTTTAATTTAAATATTTAATTTAGTGTTCAATGTCTAGCATTCAGTATGTTTGATTGGTTAGAAATCTGTTTGTATTATTAAGTAACATGATGGATTGCAGTGAATTTGTGTTTCGAACTTTCCTCATATTGCTGTGAAGACCCACAGAATAAAAACCAAACCAATTTGTTCTCGGTGAATTTATTTGTTAGATTGTTGGTAAAAAGAAAGTTGAAATACATAGAATCCATCTTGTTACTTGACATGTTGACACACCCAGTGCCACAGTTTGAGATGGAGAGGATGACATTGATAACATCACAAGGTAAGTGCATGCACCCACCACCTGTACAACTGTGGCCTGGGGTAGGGAATACTAAATGAAGAATTTAACCCGGTCTCCCTCAGGAAAAAATAGCAAAATAAGCTCTTTTTTAGCTGATGTACCATTGTGTGACATGTTTTACAGCACGCTTAGTAATATTTTACTTCAGCTTTTTTGTTAGGCCAATATACAGCTATTTTAGTTGGAAATGGAAATTTGGTGTAGTGTTATTTTTTGTATTTGACAAACCTAATTTACATATTTAGTACTGTTCCTAAACTTTACAACAATAATGCAATTTAATGCTGTATGGCCTATAGGAATCTGAAGTAAAATTTGGGTCCGTACTAATACATTCTATATCAATAAAGGTTTCAACATCACATTCTATATCAATAAAGGTTTCAACATCACTAGTTGTGTTTGTTACTCTTTGACATGTGCATAACGTGAAGCCAAACTTGCCCATAGTTCTCCTGTATTTACAAAATTATTAGTTAGAATATCAAGTTCCAAACTAACAATTTTCACAATTAATCTAAGTTATCCTGCACAAGCTGGACGTAGGCATACTTTTGGCTCTAAACATTAGGCTTACAGTTATAAATAATGATGTAAATTAAGAGCACATGAAGAATTTCTTGTGCACTTGTCTTTATTCATATTTCCTCTTGCTCAATTCTATACTTATTTTTTGTAGAACAGTGTTGCATATGGTACATCAGATACAAGCTAGATGATAAAATTACTTTCCGAAGGTGAAAATATCATTTTATGGCTGTCTAAATGTTTCCTGCCAGATTTTAACAAGAAAACCTACAATCATCTTTTGACAATGTTATGAACTTATTTTGTATAATTTTCTGTGGCCTTTGAGACTTGTTTTAGTCCACATGTTAGAACTTTGGATGATAGCTATCATCTAACATATCCCAAATACTTTAATTAACAGAAGTTTGTGTAAATCTTTTTGACTGTGTTGTGTATGGTATGCAGTTGGATCAGTGATGTTTCAAGATCATGATTACATTTCTTTATGTTTTCATTTCATCTTGATTGTTTGCTTATCGTCCTCCTATGAAACTCTACTAGTTCTTTTCACCTGTGATTATCAAAGTACTATGCACATAGTGAGAGACAACATGATGCCCATTGGCCAATGTTCTCAAAAGGGCTTTTACTACTTTGCAACTTCTATTACCGGTACTCACTAATTGTCAATTCAATGCTCAGAGTTGTCAATACATTGCCAGTGGCTGGAATGTATAGGTTCCATGGGTTATTAAGACTTGTGATATGTATATCATGACCATTTGGTGTTTTCCTAGTATATCATTTAGATATTAATTTTGGCCTCTTGTATTCTGTTACTAACAGTAGCTAGCTCCACATGATCAGAGATGCCATATAGAGCAGTGTATCTAACAGGCACTGTTACAAATCATTTATATTTGAAATGTTGAGTAGCCAGGTACAGTGTATTATCAATCAAATCTTCCAACTTCTGAATTTAAGCCTGTTTTTGTTTTAGATTTTGGGTAAACGCTCTGGATTGTTCTGTGAAATTATAGGCAATATGATTGTAAGACATTTTAAGTATTGTGTTAACTTTCATTTAGTTACAGAATGGTTTACATTCTTTGCTAGAAATTGGGAAAATACTTAGATTTTGACATGTAACTTTGTCATTGATTATTGGACTAAGTACTTAGTTTGTTTTTAACTCTTAAATTTGCAAGCTTTGTTATATGGACAATACTGCAACTCAGTTTTTTTTATGAAAAAGATCATATCCTTTTTCTTTCTTCTGTTGTATCCAGACTTTGATAGTGTGAGATATGGGTTCTAATTGTTGCAGTACAAGGGGTAATCTTAAGACTAGTATCAGAGTGACATGTTGCTGTCAGTCAATTTCATTTCCATGTCCTCAGTTCTCCAGTGTTTGCAGATATTGCTGCTCCGATTAACCACAGGCCATTGATGAAGAAGCAAATGTTTTAATGATGTATGTGAGAAACAATAAAAACCTGGGTTATGTCATTATCTATGCTCATAGGATCACTATCAATGCCTTCCTTGCTGTCCACCCAGTGGACATGAATTTGAAGAATTACTGGAATCGTATAACATACACTAATAATGCATCTTGCTTTACTTTGGAGGATAAATCAGATTGTATCACTTGCTTCTCTTGCTTTCAGATTGCCAGGGTAGTGGTCATTCAGGGACATTTGAGAAACAGTTGTATAGTAGCTCCTATGGTCCAGGATGGTCTCAAGATGCATTTCAGTCATTTTCTGGTGACGTTCCTACAGGATTCCGTTGTTTCCCCTCTACCGGACAAAACATGTTGAAGAAATATGCATGTAATCAGTGTGATAAAGTTTTTGGAGACAGCTGTGGTCTGAATTACCATCGAGAGGCTATCCATGATAAAATAACGTTCATCTGCTCGTGTGGAAAGTCTTACAAGTATCGTACTGGTCTAGTGTGTCATAGAAGATCCTGCCTAGTGCACCTAACTGAACAATCTAAGGTTGGATAACTGTTGAATGTGTATTTACATGGTAATGTCAATCCTTGCACCAGCCATCTTTCTAATGTCTGATCATTTCCATTAATCTTTAAGGTAACCCTTACGCCTACACCATTATTATCCAAATATCTTGTTGGAAATAGTTCTGTTCATTAAAGTTCATAATGCATTTTATTGGTATTATATGGTTTTCAATATGCCTTTCAGACCTTGGCAATGTTGAACATTCTCAACTCAACACTGGTGGTTTTGCAAGTCGAGGATCGAATTTGTGGGCTGCTGAGAGCAATATGTTCATAATGATGCCAGGACAAGCTATAAGTCCGACAGTAGCCAATCAAGCTGGCTGTTTCTCATGTTATTGTGAGAGAGTGTTTGTGAACTGGATGAGCAGACAGTCTCATATTGAATCGGTCCACAAGGAAATGACATTTTCATGTTTGTGTGGGGAAAGTGTATAAATATAGAACAGGACTGCAAAAACATTTGAGAAGCCGCAAATCGTGTGCTGAAATGATGAAGATGGGAAATGGGTCTTGAATTCTTGACCATTTAGATTACAATGAGAAGATTGCTGCTTAATGACGTAAACATCGGTATTAATTTGTGGAATGAATATTGAACAATTCTGGTTACTTGGCATCTTTGATGCAGGTTACATGTCTACCAAGATTGAATAGAGAATTTCCGTTCGTTATATTTCCATGTCTGTGAAGATTGTTTGGATTTGACCAGTAATGAATATATGGAAAATACTCTGTACACCATTGACAGTATTTGGGAGAGGGTGGTTCATTTTCATTCTGTTGAAGCGTATGAACTTGTTACACACACACACACACACACACACACACACACACACACACACACACACACCACACACCCACACACACACACACACCACACACACACACACACACACACACACACACACACACACCTGTAACCAGTCTGAGAAAATGTAGGGCAAAACACCATAGTATAGAGGCAATGCAAAGAATGAGTCGAGTTTTAGTGATAATTCAATTAGCAAAAGACTATTCTAGACTTTTTGTTGCTTTCAGATTCTCAAGGTTACAGAGGAAGTCATGTTTCCCATGAAGAAATTGGTCTTGGTCAATATCCTTGTTCTCTATGTGAACGTGTTTTCTCAAATCCTATGACAAGAAAATATCACCGTGAAACGGTACACGATAGACTATCATTTGTGTGTTTGTGTGGGAAAAGCTATAAATATCGTACAGGTCTTCAGAGACATCACAAACAGTGTCCAACTTGGACTTTTGCCAATGAACAACCAGTTCCAGTTTCAAAGATGTACCCCAATTTGTGATTGTATGTTCTGTTCAAAGGTTCTTCACTATTATCACGTGCTTGTTCACTATACTTGGGGAGATTTGTGAATACAAAATGGTTTTGCTGAAACATCAGGAGTCTTAATAGTCAGTGCAGTTAGTAATATTGTAATGTTCTTTGATGGAACCATCCAGATTATTTTTGCAATACACACCACTGATATTCAAATTTGGGAACTTGTTGTTTTCAGATTCTGATGCTCTTGCTGCATTTTTTGACGCTGGTAGACAGAACAGAAATATGTCAGAGACACAGCTTCATAGCTCAGTATCACAAGGAGGTTCTCCACAAACATACCCATGTCCCCATTGCGATAAGATATTCACAAACCATTGTGCCAAAGCATTTCACATTGAGTCTATTCATGAAGGGAAAACCTTTACATGTTCTTGTGGGAAGGTGTATAGATATAGAACTAGTTTGCATAGACATTGGAGACAGAGCAAGCAGTGTTCACAGTTAGTGGGAAAAATTGAAATGCTTCATAATGTGTGAGAATTCCACAAAATGTTCATGTTCCATGCCATACTGAATCTGGAAGTATTTTGGAATTGTGTCTTTAGAGTTGACATTAAATGAATGAGGCAATTTATGAACGTGGTCCTTGCACTTTGTGTTAAGCCATGTTGGGTAAACATTGTAAATGTGCAGTTGTATATCATATACAACACATCTGACTTTAGTGGTGTGGATACAAGTCCTACTGTATCATTGTGTGAGGATTGAAAAAATGTCTTTCATGATGCAATTTAATAATATGGCATAATTTCAGTGTATTCCTATCAACTTTTCTTGTGAGAAGTACGATACAATACAATACAATACAGTACTATTTAATGTACATGTGACTTGACTTGTATGATGACCAACTTGAGAGTAAAAATCCGCCTTTATCCAGTTTTTGTTTTGTTTTCCTGGACCTGGTCATTGATCGTGCTTACATCCTGGATTATGAGAAAATTGTCGAACATCGATAAATATTATGAGCAGAATACATTGATGGAATGATCAAGAAGAATATCACTAATATGCAAGATTAATAAGGAACCGAAATATGCAAGAGTTTGTGGTTTTTTTACCCCAAATTATTTTATTAAGAATAAATACAATTACTTACTGCTAATTACATTTTCGGCATTTCTTTCTTATTCATAGTTGCATCGTTGATAGGGTCTTGCATATTTCTGCTGTTTCAGATTATCAAGTATGCTTTGAGGGAAGGGATTCAAGGACAGATGATTTATCTTCCGACCAATCGCAACCGATCTCTTGCAACTATGTGTATTCATCATCAGCAGCTTGCTCTGATGCAACACTTCGGCCATTTAGGAAGAGAATAGTGAAGCCTCTTGAAACAAAGTTCTTGACTCTGTTAGAAGTTGAAAAGGGGCTTAAATCTAAATCTCAAATAGCTAGAGAGGTTGGTGTACCTGCTAATACCCTCTCCACATGGTTGAAACAATCTAACAGGATAAAGAAAGCTTATCTTAGCTCCAATAATCCAACTCTTTATCATGAAGTTGAAGTAGATAGAGCAGATGAAGCCACATTACTGCAGCAACATGAAGGAATAAATAAATAACATTTTATAAACTGTATGTATTGCTGTGAGCATGATGAAGAGTTATTCCTTCAAGAATCATAAAGAATATTGGTTAGAATCATTCAAAAGTGAACATTTTAGTTTTACAAGACTTTCAGGATGAAATTATTGCATAAGCAATAGAATCTGATTGTAAAATGAAAAGTTATAACTTAGATTAGTTCAGTTCCATTGAGTATAGATGCATTGAAACTTAAAGTGAACGATGATGAGCACTGAGGTACATCATTGACATTGTTTTTATTAGTTGGCACCAGTAATGTTCCAACATGCAATGTGGATATGTCATTACACCTTTAATATCGATAAACAATTGCAAAATAATTATGTATTTCGTTTTAGTTTGATGTTTGGCTATTAGTATTGCAAGATCTCTAGAAGTGCATGAATCCCTGAATTGATAATTTGCTGCATTGTACATGTAATACATGTATTGGGAAGTCTTAACGTATGTCGTTGTAGTCCACAGGTGTGATTATCAGAGATAAGAGTACAATAAGAGTTGGTTCCTTCTTTGGTACTGTAACTACAAATACAATTTTGAGGATTGTGACTCCAAAGCTATGGAAATGGTGTCTGTTGTGTCTTGACATTTTTTTGAAGGCACATGAAGTGTTAAGAGTGGTTGGATCACATACAGAAAGTATAGAAAGAATCCCTCTCCTTGGAAATATTTCATAAAAAGGCATTTCGTTGATTAACCGTCTCTCCCTGTTGAGTAAGAGCATCTCCGGTTGCCTTCAGCATGGAGAGAGTTAAGAGGCAAGGTGCATTCCTGTGTCCAGAACATGGTTTAGGGTAGGAATGTATACAAGTACAGAACATGGTTGATGGTAGGATTGTATACACGTACAGAACATGGTTGATGGTAGGATTGTATACAAGTACAGAACATGGTTGAGGGTAGGAATGTATACAAGTACAGAACATGGTTGAGGGTAGGAATGTATACACGTACAGAACATGGTTGAGGGTAGGAAGGTATTCACGCACAGAACTAGTGTGAGGCATCTTCAGCATTGTTCTGAGGGGGGTATTCATGTTCTATCTGCGGCATGTGGTATTCCCAAGTGAGCTAGCACTATAAAAGCTGGTGGAAATCCAGACTAGTACAAGCAGTACATATGCATGTAAGCCATGATGTGTGAACAAATCTTGAAAGTGGCTTTAAACCCCAAATCAACCAACCAATCAGCATTGTTCACCTATATCAGAAACAGACGAGCAAAGGGATTAGTTTTAGGATTATGGTATAATAAATGTCTGTTGATGAACTTTATCTTTATTTCACAAGGATAATTCTGTAGGCATCGAATGCATGTAAAAACAAATGTGGTTTAATTTTGATGTCATTATTATTACAATATTCTATTAATTTGGTTTTGAATGATATTTTTAAAACAACAGATAACATACAGAATCATTTATTATTTTAACTTAGATGGAAGGTATTAAATGGTTCAAATGTGAAGTTTATTTGTTAACTAATTTTTATGCTCAGATAGTAATTTGCTGAATATAATTTACCTGAAACTATGTATACATACAGTTTACACAAGTTCTTTTATTCATCCAGCTACCTTTCCTTGTTCAATTTGAGGATTTTCTCATTCAAAAGTTAATTTATTTCCTTGTTATTTCTCCTTGATTACATGGCAAATGGCTTATTATTTCAGACAAGTTCGTTATTGTTAAAGCATCTTAACAGTCTTCTATCAAGGTCAAACAGCAAACATTTTTAATTGATTAACTTTACAGGTTGGTGTTCTGTTGAATTCATTTCGGGTACAGCTTTGAAATATCTGAGAGACTGACATTATCCTATAAATCGAAAATTTCTCCTTTTCAGGGTTGGATCCTTCTGCCTGGCAGTGTAGAGAGGACACTTTAAGAGGTGTTGGTAACTTTGACCTGTCCTCTGGGGCGTCTTCCATTTTGCGCCCCTTTCCATGTGAGGAATGTGGCAAAGTATTTAGTCGGTCTGACAATCGAAGTGCCCACAAGCAGGCTGTTCACGGGAAAACGACTTTTACATGTATTTGTGGGAAGGCTTACAAATATCGTAGTGGTTTCCGACAACACAGACTGAAGTGTACACAAGGATATTGCACTCCCATAAAAACGTCTGGAACACCATAGACATTTGGAAAGTTAGTTACTAATTGCCGATTTATTTATCTTTGGTTGGTTCAGATCTGTCGGAAAGGCTCTGTTCCACTATTTTTGTGATGAATGTTATAGCCCCATTTACACAGTGAACCTCTCTCTTGGTTTCAGATTGTGAGCCTTTACGTGGGTTAGAACAGATTCCAAACCAAGTCATGTACTGGGAAGACTCCAGGGTTGAGGGGACGATTTCAAATTCTTCACGTGGCAAATTCCTGAGGTGTACTGTTTGTGGGAAGGTTTTTTCTCGCCAGGACTATTTGAAAGAACATATCCAATCCGTTCATGAAAACATGACATTCACTTGTGTTTGTGGAAATATTTATAAGCATCGTAGCTCGTTCAGGAGACACAGATTGGCATGTCGATGCAATCTCTCAGCTTAGTACCAAGCATCTTGTTACCAACTCGGGCGAGAGTATATTACGTTGTATTACATAACGGTTATTTGTTGTGTTGATGTCAAGAAAGGAGTTGTTAATAAAATTTCATTTAAATTGTATTCAATTGTTGGTAGTGCTTCCCAATGACACATGGTTGATGAAATAACGAATTAACCAAGAAACTGATTGAGGCTATCGACAATACCCTGTTGGTTACTCGATTAAACGGATTAATTACTGAAAAAGTTGTGCCGAAAACACGTCTTCTGAATTTAGCATTTGTTTGAGAATGGCACAGGTAACAGGCCAAGAAGTCTTCCGCCAATTTGGTGCACGTAGAGAAAGGTGGTATCGGCACGTCCGTATGCGTATCTTCTGATTGCCTCAACACGATAAAAATGCTCCAATCAAATACCTCGCACCTAAAGTGCACTGGAATGTTTTTTTGTTTTTTTAGCACTAAGGATTTTTGTGCAGAATGTTTAGTGCAATACATGTGTATGTCTGAATAGATTGTATTAAACATGCACAATCACTGGGAAAATGTTCATGCTTACATTATCTTGTTACAACCATCCTAGTCTCCAGACAGATGTTATAATGCTTGTATTCAAACTGCATATAAAACTAGGTTCTTGTTACTTTCAGGTTTGTCAGTGGACTTTAACCAAATATTCCAATACGGAAATCGACCTGTAGATGGAGACAATCCAGACAACAGTTTCCCCAAGTATAGCTATCGACCGTCTCAGTTTAATTTGAGTGAAATGACTAATCTTGGCAAGGACACGTCTTTGCAGTGTTCCGAGTGTGGTAAAAGTTTTACGACTGTCAGAAATAAGAGGCTACACATGGAGTCTGTGCACGGAAATGCCCACTTTCCTTGCACCTGTGGAAAACTTTATCGATATGCCAAGAATCTCACGAGGCATAAGAAACAGTGTCGTGTTGTCCAAATGTCCTGACTTTGATGCTGTGGGTTCATTATCTATTTCCAGACATCGACCCAACAAATGGACATCGATAATCAAGGCTAACCATCAATCAATTATCGATGTATCGACTATATATGTAACACTACGTACCACTCTACTATACATGAAAATATGTCACAAATACATATTATCTCGTCTAGAAGTGTACTTTTGTAGCTTTTCTTAAATAATAAATTTGAAAACAAATATGCAATCTGAAATTCCACTCTCGCTTTCACTTATCATCTCAGTTTTCGCTTATTGCGCACAGTAAATACGTTGAATGACAATGTGTTTGTTTCTCATCGTTGACACAAATGTGTAATGCCACCATTATGAAAATAAGTTTAGCTATATTGTCCGTTTGGTAATCCATTCCACAAGAAAACACCATTTACATGTCTATGTCTATACAGTTGCTTTTGCACATGCCACACAAACGGAAGCAGCCATGGCTAGCTGTTGAATGGAAACAAAACAATGCTGAGTAGATCTAGTGATTTCATAACTTAAGAAATAAATGCTTCAACGATGTTAAATAAAAATAAAATATAATTTGAATTTAGATATCCATGCATATCAGTAATCTTTTCTTGCCATCTACATGAGTATTCAAACAATCAATACATCAATAATTTTAACGATCAGTGCATCACTATACACTTGAAAATGTAGTTACGTTTGTGGGTGTATGTCACACAGGTATTAGTTTTGTCATGCATAAGCACAGCTGGTATGCTGTTGATTCGTGTTACTGTACTGTTGATTACATTGATGTGAAATGAAGATCTTGTGACTTTGTTTTGAAGTATTTGGTGCAGGTAACTCTTATTCAAGCTAGGATTTTGTTATTTTCAGGTTTCCCAGTGGAATTGAGCCACATGTTGCAATATGGAAATCAACCAGAAGTTGCAGGGAACTCTAAGGACTGTTATCCAAACTTTCAGTATCAGCAGTTTGGGCTAGGTGAAATGAGGCACTCTGACAAGGATAAGTCTCTGCAGTGTCCTCTATGTGGGAAATCCTTCACAACGCTTTGTAATAAGAAGCTTCACATGGAATCGGTGCATGGCGATGCGCGCTACCCATGTTGTTGTGGGAAAGTTTATGGATATGTCAAGAATCTCATGAGACATAAGAAACAGTGTGCCGTTGTGCAAATGTCTAAACTTGATGATGTTGATCAATAGAAGATCAAATTTAACAGTTGGGTATTATTTACAAAGAATACAAGTTTGTTTTCATCATACCACCTACTGCAAGAAGATGACATTATTTGAATTGTGAATGGGTTTGACAGTTGATAAAGAATATCTGATAAGCCTTTGGACACAGTTGAAAGTTGTTGCATTGAACAATATTAAACTACGATTTTGCCAAGTTTGTGTTTGTCAATGGACAATGGATTATCATTCGAACCTTTTTCAGTTTACCTTGAGCGGAATGAGAAATATTTGCACGGATGAGCTTTTGCAGTATGATTGCTCAAGTCCTGGGCAGGTCAACCAGACCCCCATTCCACAAAGCGATCGTAGTGCTACGAGCGTCGTGACTCTCATATGTGAACATGGAGTTGCGACTCGTAACTCTACGATCGCCCTGTGGAACTGCTAGCATTCTTATATAACGTTCATCACGGAAATGTTCACTACAATATTTTGTTCACTGAAGATTGTTATAACAAGTTTCTAGTATTGCCATTTGGATAATGATTCAGAAGGATCTCCAAGATACAATATTGATGTTCTATAATAAAACCAAAACTGTTGTATTTAATTATTAAGTTCAACAGAACTGAATATTGCGTGGTTCAATGATGTTATTGAGGAATGCGTTGACAGAAAACCAGTGTCATTTTGCTGTTACTTAAATGACAACAAATTAACAAGTGCAGGGGAATATCGATCCAGAAAAGAACCGACAGACATGACTTTTGCTACTTTTAAATGTATATATATTTTTTATATAATGAAAGTTTAAGACATCAAATGTGGATAAACCTTTCTTGTTGAATGATGGCATGTATAATTAACAATTTATATTGTCATGATCTATACTGATATGCTATCATTTCTAGTCTAGGTTATTAATAATGCAATGGTATTTCATTATTTGTCTACACATTACACATGCTCTTTAGTTGAAACACAATATTTTGTTGCAACCACATTCTAATCACAAACTCGCAGTTTTATAATGTAGCTATATTATCGCTGTGATTATCGCATGCATTGGAACTATTTATCAATACATGAAGAAATCCAAATGGCTACTCATTTGTTGCTTGCAGATGTCTACAATCGTTCCAGTCAAGCATGTTCTGGCTATTCGCAAGGCTATGGAAATGTAGGGATTGTAAATGAAGCTGAGGTCTCTCAACATGTATACCAAAGCTGGCCCAGAGGTTATGACACTGGTGATGGTGGTATTAAAAGAAATCCGTTTGAATGTGAACATTGTGGGAAGACCTTCACTGGACCTCAGAACAAGAAATTTCATATAGAAGCGGTTCACGGGAATGCTTCCTATTCTTGTGTGTGTGGGAAAAGCTACAGTTACCCCAGGAACTTGGCTAGGCATCAAAAACAATGTTCTGAGAGAAGTTAAAATGATAATGGCCTGTCTCTTTGCAATTAAGTAATAACTTTTGAGTGATTATCATTCCGGCGTATCAGAATAATAACTGTGTTTCCGGTAACCTGACATACCCTATTATGCTGCTGTCCTTTCCGTTGAGTGCTGCGGGCATATGAGGTTGCCCAAATCACGTGCAGAAAATAACTCATTGAATATTCGCTCAAAATAATAGATAATGGACATGGATGGCAATAAAAATGCACTGGTCGATAGATCACTGCCTAATGAGATGTGTCATTAAAATTTGTGTATGAGGGAAG
>JAUTBT010043454.1:0-16879 GCA_032361225.1 Lepetodrilus schrolli | reverse complement strand
TATATTTACTATGATTTTTTCTGTACATGCTAAATAGTGATAAACAAAGAAGGAAGTTAATTGTGGTCTGAGGCCAGTTCGTCTAATGATTTAACCTGACACTACACTAGGACACACTGTGTCCAGGATATAGGATCCATAACAAACCTGCCAGATTCTACATCTATGCAATTGTAAATTTCCGGTGAACTCACAAATTAATGGTCTACACTGTGTATGTTCTCTATATTCTAGTTGTACACATAGTGGGTCATTGCGTCAACTTGTACTGCATGACGACACAGCCTGCCTCAGATCAAAGCTGCCTGTTCCGGGAATTCTTCAGAGCGTTAGTATTTTACTTGCACCTGCACACTCGAATACAAGCAGAACAGAACAAAACAGAACAGGACTTTTATTAGGTCAGGCCGAGATGAGGTACACATATACATTACAAAAATAGAACATGGTAATCGCGGACAGGGATTTAGGAGGAAGTTTCTAGTTCCATGCCTTATAGTCGATCTCTGGTCACGTTCACACATTAGTGGACGAAACGTTGGATATGGTTTTAAAAGTAAATTTAATATTTTTTACAAATTACTCACATAAAGATATCATGTTGCATGCTTGTGGATTATATGGGTTTTTTTTGGATTGAAAGGTCCACACAACATTGACCACAAATGGAAGGAAAAACATTTGATTCCTTATACATTTCAGATCTCATGTACTGTACACGTTTCATTACTGGGCTTTCCAGACAATCACAGGTACATCTGTATGCAAATATAATCCTTGTAAAAGACGTTTCGTGACAATTAAAAAACGACTAATGCAAATCTATCAATATAATGACAATTGCGTAATTGCAAATATGTATCTAGATCTATACATGTATGCTGACAATTTGGTAAGATCATGGTGAATGACTCCGAAACTGACTTCAGGGTTTCCTTCCTACGCGGCCTATATTGAACACTTCCGTTTCAGGACTGAGTGGCATCTTGGTAACCATGGTGATGTTCATCATGTATGTGTTCGCAATCCAGTTCGCGCGGCGCAACGTCTTCACGGCCTTCTGGTTCACTCACAGCATGTACATCGTAGTGTACCTTCTGACGTTCCTTCACGGCATTGGTCGACTGGTGCAGGACCCGCTATTTCCCTGGTATATGATTGGTCCGCTGGTTCTGTACGTCATAGACAAGTTGATGACGTTCAGCAGACATAAGGTGGAGATTACGGTGAAGAAGGCGGAGCTTCACCCATCAGGTCGGTATGCTGCAAAAACGTGTAAATCACTACCAATATTTACTCTGGGCTATATTACATTTTAAAACTCATAAATGTATAACGTTAAAATCATTATTATTTATATTTCCTCTGGGCAATATTACATTTGCAAATGTATATATGTATTGCCATTATTTGCAGTTATTATCATTACTATATTTGTAATATCAAGTTTGCAAAGGATTGTTTATGATTTTTATAAATACATTTATTTCAAGCCTTGTCAAAATCAATGACCTGTATGGATCCAATGTGATAAGCTAAAAGAAGGTTGAATATGACGATTGTTCAATGTGTGATTGATACAAAAACCAAATTCGCAAGCCTGGGAAATGTAATATCATGGAATCATAATTAAATATCACGGTTGCATTAACTGTTTGCCGTCAACAAGATCTAATTATTGTTGAGATTAATTTCCTCTTTAACATCTTGTGCTCCATTGACTTTTACAGCTGTAATTGAGCTGGTGTTTAAACGTCCCGCTAACTTCAACTACAAGTCAGGCCAATGGGTGCGCGTTGCCTGTCTAGCGCTGGGTAAGAGCGAGTACCACCCCTTCACTCTGACGTCCGCACCCCACGAGGAAAACCTGTCTCTGCACATCCGGGCAGTTGGACCATGGACCACCAACCTGAGGAATATTTATGATCCAAATAACCTTGGACTGAATCCTTATCCGAAGGTAGATTGAAAATACAAGATATGAATCTATTGTCATCCTCTGAGACGCATGTTTACTGGAGTAAGTAAAGAGGCATTGACCATGGTGTTTCAGTGGACGCTGTGTTGTATGCTGAATTAATACTAGAATATTACTTTGTTTTTTAAATTGGGATTTAGAGCCACGTTACATATTCTTTCACATATCACGGTTTTAATGCATGAGGAAACCCACAACATATGTAGCGCTGAATGTTGCAGTAAACTTGCGGCTGGTACTGGTAGACCAAGGGAATATTACTATTAATTGCCATGTAAAAGCATCTTTAAACCGTTTTCTTCTTCGGCAGCTGTACCTAGACGGGCCGTTTGGCGAAGGGCACCAGGATTGGTATACGTTCGAAGTGGCGGTTCTTGTAGGTGGCGGGATAGGGGTGACACCATTCGCGTCGATCCTCAAAGACATAGCATTTAAATCTCAAACAGAGACACGGTTCACCTGCAAAAAGGTAGTTATTAAACAATCTTTCCTATTTCGTAATTTCAATTCACCATTGAAATCTACACACGATGAATTTGAATTTATGTTCTCTATCATAATGACATTCGGAATACACTATCTATGTCATGCAGACAGTGAAATTATGAGCTCAATATCATGGTGTTGAATGCTCTATGTCATGATGGCATGTTCACTCTCTATTTCTTGATAGTATTCAAATATGCTCTCTATGTTATGATTACATAAATAATATATCCTTTCCCACGTCACCCGATGAGAGATACATGCTAGTTCACTAGACACATGCATACCCTTTATATAGCATGATAGCATTGAAAATATGCTCTCTATCTATCTTATGATGACATGCAAATATGCTCCACTTTGGGACAAAGATGAATAGGTCTAAGTAATTATCATAATGGAATAAGTTTATTTTCAGATCATAAGACTAATCTATAATACTAACTGATCAATACCGCGTGAATGCGACTCTCTACTCTGTAATGGTTTGTTATGCTTTATACATAATTGAACTACTACATTACGAGACCTCTGGATTTGCATTATTAACACACAGACACATGCAAACACATACGCACACGCACACCCATCCACTCTATTTTCTTTCCCTCCTTCTTTCTTCTATATATTTTTTCTCTCTCTTATTTCTTTCCTGGGTAGTACAAATACTTAAGGCAATTTTGAAACTAATTTCGTTTTCTGCCGGACAGGTTTACTTCATCTGGGTGACTCGGACTCAGAAGCACTACGAGTGGCTCATCGACGTCATCCGGGACGTGGAGAACAAGGACAGACACAACATGGTCACCGTCCACATCTTTGTCACACAGTTCCAACAGAAGTTTGACCTGAGGACCACCATGTTGGTAAGACGTCCGTCATTTTGACTTTGAAGAGGTCCTTCTTATCGGGGATAGGAACAACTGACGGGGCTCGTGGAGTATGTATGGCCACTAGCACATACCGGGCCTGAAAAGAAATAGTGTTAAGCATGAACGGTGTCAATATATGAAAGTCGAATATTGCCATGCCTCTGCTTTCTTGCCATTGAATTACAGTCTACAGCTAGTTATAAATACGCTGGAATGGGTGTACACTAAAACATGGTAGTTCCGGGGCGCACAATTACATCAAAGTAAATCTCATTGTAAGTGACATTATATTATATATAGATGTCTCCCAGCGCGCATTCTTGCAGTTTTATTGATTTTCCTCGTGGTAATTATTCAATAAAGTAACGACACTGCCGAAGATAAACTGACAGTATTACTAACGTTGATGACGCTATCCCTGTACGTATATGCTGTGTGTTTCAGTACATTTGTGAACGGCATTTTCAAAGAGTGGAGAACCGTAGCATATTTACTGGCCTGCAGGCTACAACACACTTTGGCAGGCCAAAGCTTGAAGACTTCCTATTATCTTTACAATATGAACATCCCGGGGTGAGTACCCTGACATAGACAGACAGGCAAATAATTTATTTACGTATCACCTCACATATTTTACATAAAATAAATAAAACATAGTAACAAAACAACAGTGAGCAATCCATTTCGGATTATGTGTGTGTGTGTGTATGTGTGTGCGCGCGCCCGCGTGTGTATATATATATATATGTGTGTGTGTATAATATATTATTCGTATTATGAATTGTGCGTGTGTGTGTGCGTGTGTATATGTGTGTGTGTATAATATATTATTCGGATTATGAAATGTGTGTGTGTGTGTGCGCGCGCGTGTGTGTATATGTGTGTGTGTATAATATATTATATATACTATTATAGAAAGATATAACAGGTCATTGTCTCGGTTTAGAGAGTGGACAATCTTAACATTGAAAAAAAAAAAAAAATCTTACAGAATTATCAGTTTTCTTAAAGTATGCTGGTTGCGTATGCAGAATATTCATAAACTAGTTTAGAAGTGCACAAATACCTATGATTCTTCAATGACAATACGTGTTGACTGTACTTGATATTTTGTGCTAACTGTCCCATATACTATTATGGCTGCACACCCCGAGGCCCCGAGGCGCTAGGCCCCTGTAATTACAAGACGTAATTAGCCTCTTCCTGCACGAACAAGGTAACCACCTCGACTTTGTAAACGACTCGGATGATATTACTAGTATTTCAAATAGGGAAGTCTATACAGCAGGGGGGTATGCGTCCGACCGAGGGAAACGACTCGGGTGTTATTATTTCAAATACGGAAGTGTACACAACAGGGGAGTATGGTATCGTGTTGGCACTAGAGGTATCTAATTACGTCTTGTAACTACAGACAGGGGCCTAAGGCCTTGGGGCCTAGGGGAACGATGCCACTACAGTATACAGCTCACATAAAATAGAGGAATTGTAATTATTATTAATATATTTAGTGCTTAACATTAAGTTTTTTTTTAAAATGGTAGCATTTGATGTAGTTAGGCATGAAGTAGTGTCAACATATATTTGTTAACTGGTTCGCATGTCTCGTTAATGTGATACTCTTATCGGTATTGCGATATTGCGATATTGCGATATTGCCTGCTTCTCGTGGTGTACAGATGCCCGCCTCTCACCCGCCTCTTACTAAACACGGGATGCGTATGCTCCATTCATATCTGTGTGTGCAGGCCTACGTAACTAACTGTAAATGTATGTATTCTGCATCTCACTGTACGTGATTATTATGAGACTAAGTTCTGTTCTGTTCTGTTCTCACCACCCGTCACCCGTCTCCTCGCCTTGTTGTAAGTTACCAGTGCAATCTGTTACAGGTGCAGCGGGTGGGCGTATTCAGCTGCGGTCCCGGACCAATGACCAAGTCTGTACAGTCTGCGTGCAGCTATCTCAACACCCTGGCTGGTCCCAGCTACACCCACCACTTTGAGAACTTCTGATCCAGCTCGTCAGTCAGGGTTCAGATAGCTCAACACTTTGGCTGGTCCCAGCTACACCCACCACTTTGAGAACTTCTGATCCAGCTCGTCAGTCATGGTTCAGATAGCTCAACACTTTGGCTGGTCCCAGCTACACCCACCACTTTGAGAACTTCTGATCCAGTTGGTCAGTCAGCGTACAGATAATGATCTCAACACTTTGGCTGGCTATACTCACCACTTTGAGAACTTATGAATGATCCAGCTTGTCGTTGCATTGTTTTCGTCTCACCTGTGTTCAACATTAAACTCGTATGTATATAAAGAATATAGAAGCTACATATGAGTTTGTACACAACTGGGGTTTAAGCCACCATCAAGATTCTTTCACCTCTATCTCGGCGTGTCAGTGTATTGCAGGAGGAAGCCCACAACACCCGCATAGCGCTGAATGTCTCTATAAATATAGGAATATAATTTATAATATTTATAACAGGTTGTAAACAGCCATGTTGTTAACAAAATCTCGTCCTCAATGTCCAGCATATTGTGGAGTACAAATATTCACATAGTCCAAGTCTATGGCAAATAATGAGTTCGCATTGGTTTATGAGTAATGCTACTTAGGCTTATTTCTAGTGACATGCACTAAACGTTTATTGAAAGTAGTCCTGACAACCAACGGATTCTAGGTATACATGAATATTCATGGTTAAAAGGGAAACGTGTACTTTCATTATCGGCATGGACCAGGAAGCATGTGGGTGGACAATCTAAGCGGATTTTAGCGTATACGACCGGGACGAATACTTTCATCTAAGCTCAGATCTGGCCTATATTTGCTATGTATACAGTACTTTACACGTCCCTTTATAGGATTATATACACCGAGGTACATGGTACATGCACATTCATGTAACAAATGTGATTTATGTATATTATAGGTAATACAATAATATCTATCATATCATCTATGCTGTAAATAACCGCTATATAAACATTTATTGGATATATTGTTTTTATTACTGAGAGAGAAAGAGAAAGAGAAAGAGAGAGAGAGAGAGAGAGAGAGAGAGTATAAAGTATAAAGCAATTTTTTGTTTTGTGCATAGAGATAATAGCGTATCTCCACCTAGTGTGATTTGATATCAATATTATCCTACGTCGTAATAAGGTAGTAGGAGTTGATAAAAGTAATCAAAATTGACTACTTCCGATTTGTTTAATTTAGCGACAGTGATTTTATTGATTGTGTATTTAGAGTGTCATGCTTGTGATACAGTAAACAAAAATAATAATAATAATAATAATAATACATCCTTGTAGTGTAGTGTACCATCTAATTAAACTCAGATCTCGTTTCCTTCATTAACATTTTGACATTCTTTTGGAAACGAACGTAGCAACTGTCCAAATATCCCAGTGTCAGTTTCATATCGGATTTTAATGACATTGTGTACTTCACAGATAGAAATAGAACAAACATGACCTCCAATGGTAACAATTGCTCTACACAATGGTAATTATTGGAGATAAAGTAAGCTTAAAGTTGCGCCGTTTCGTATAGGAGGACCCTGCTAAGTAAACGTCTTATCCCTGCTAAGTAAACTTCTTATCCCTGCTAAGTAAACTTCTTATCCCTGCTAAGTAAACTTCTTATGATACATTTGATAACATTAAAGATGATGCTTTGCACATACGTGTATGTGGTCGGCTATTAAGCTAGAACACGAGGAAGGGAAATAACAATCGTTGACATACAGTAGATCTCTATTCCACTACTGATCTTGTCTATATAATTGTGGTAACATATTAAAACATCACTTACATACCTATACAACGCTACTATGGATATTAACAAACATTCAAAAGTCTGCCATTGCAAGATTGAAACAATGCATAGCGAATTACATTGGATATATACTACTAATAATAATAGTGATAATCACATTGACATATTTACACAGTGAATTGGATAATTATTAGCTTAGCTGATCTGGGACCAAGCTAAAATGGCTAATGATGGCTGGCCCGCCACATAACAATACACTTGATTGAGACGGTATAATTTGTAAGACCTCATGAAGTATATTGTAGAAAATATCACACAGTCACATTATTATATATCACGCGCACCAGGCCACACGACATCGTTATGACATTGGGTAAATGCCAGGAACTCAACTATTAATAGCATATTATATATCTCAGCCATGTATGCTCTCAACAGAATGTTGCACAATGCTAATAGTCGCAATAGCAAGGAACAAGTGTTAAATGTGAAATGGAACATGCACAGTACTATGGTCGCACTTCATTTCATTCTAATAATGCATTTGTAATACTATATAACGAATTCTTTGAAATGGGCATCCTTTCATGACGATCCCGTATGACCCATTGGACAACGTACCCTGTGGTTAGTTGTTCGATCGTAATATAACGACCAAGACCACTTGAGAAAGTTATCATGGGAAGTGGATACGAGTCCTTCGTGAAATGGTGCCCTGGTTTTCGCGCCAGCTAGACGGATTATAATTCACACCATATCTAAGACTTCATGTTTAAATCAAAGTCACACACGGGTATCCTGTATAATTATTCAAATTGAATTATAACGTAAAATACAATTTTCATAAAAGACCCGATTCCAAATGTTGCATTCGAAGAGAATCTAATTGAAAATTATATCGGTAGTTACAATATCTGGGAATTTTCGTATCCCTTCTCTTATATATCTTATATATATATTTAGCATCGACATATGATCATTTAAAAAACGAATCGTGACGAGAGGGTATGTAAGTATGCGCGTGCATCCACTTCCTGGATACGCCTACACATATATTCGATTTGTTTTCAGGGAAGTAGTACAATGGGTCATACCGTATACCAGGACATTTTCGAGGTTGGCAAATTTAGAGGTTAAAAGGACTAAAGTGGTTTCGAGGGTTGCTATTTTCGAGGATGCCTATCTAGAATGTATATATAATATTTGGTAGATATACACTTGTTGTTGAGTTAGTTTAACGTCTGCATCCAGCGTAGATGATAAAGCAGACGGGGTGTATATCTGTATTTCTGTATTGTAGTTGTCTTGTATGTAGTGGAGGGCGATATTTTTGGTTGCATCTGGTATGTCTTGCTTAGAGGTGAGAGCGCTTGATTTTGTGTCTGTTGCAGGGGTTGGTAGGGATGCTGGTGGTTGGGTGTTGTGGAGTGCGACTTTATTTAGCTTGTATTTGTGGATGTTGTTTATACCCCTTTTTTTTCTCCAAATGGTGGGTGTGCTCGATTTATTAGGGCCCGGTTTACGCCTTGTTTTAGGTTTTGTATGTGTTGCCATGTTTGTGCAATTAGGGAGTGGTGTGCTCTACTTGCCCAATATTGTAATGTGTTTGTAGATAATGTAATAGTTTCATTGAATTTAAAGACATGTAGTGTTCCAGTGGTATGCTCCAGGATACATTCTGAACCATGTTGTTTACGACATAACAAGTGTGTTGCTAGTTGCGATCAGTTACTAGTACTACCCGCGTAGATTAGATCACCAAACCTCGAGCACAAACTATATGACCTATTTTCGGCATGGGAAACAGAATAGAACAGTGATACAGAGCATTAATGAGAAATATCGAGCACTAAAATGTGAATGTACTTTCTGGACAAGAGAAGCAGAATAGAACAGGCAGAAGTTGAAAACGACCGCCAAACATTTAACTAATTCTTTCTTTCTTTTTACTTTCTTTCTTGCTTTCTATATTTGAGAGCTCGCGGGAAGACGTGGCTCTGCTATGCTGCGCTGTCTGTATCGTGGCAATACAGTCATCATCCGTGGCCTTTTGGTACCAGCCGGTGCTCGCAGGTTTACTGCAAACACTCATTGCTACGGGTGTTGCAAGTTTCTTTCTGCCGTGGTATGAGCGAAATAATCTTGAGAGTGGTTTAAACCATAATATTATTTTAAATTAGTATGTGGTTTAATTATGGCATATTTTGTTGGTCTGAAGTTGACGATAAGTTGAAGAAAAGGTTTCTTACTACTACCGTGTTAAATGCCTACAAATAGTGAATTGCAATAGATTTATTGCTCGCCTGATTTTTGTCGTATCTTAGGAGATATTTATTATTATTAAATATACGTGGTGGATATGTACTGTATAATAACGATTCCATAATCAACAGTGTTGATTACGTCTTTTTGTGTTTCTCGTACTTAGGTTAAATGTACACGAGTAGTATAGTATGTCTATCTGGTACCAAATCCAAGATGGTGGCACTTCCAGTCAATTCCAAGATGGCGTCACTTCCGGTCAATTTTCCAATATGGCGTCACATCCGGGTCACCGGAAATTCCCGATGATGACCGGAAGTACCGCCATTTTGATCTACTGTAAGATCTACCACCCGTGGTAAACCATTCGTAAATTCTTCTAGTGTTAGGTTGCATGGGTGTTCCCGCCACAGATGACCTGTGTTCCTGAAAACGTCCATGTAAAGGTGTTTGAGTTCATTCGTGTGTTCTGCAAAGTTGGTCTTCATTTCTGTTCCGTGTACTTCCTGGCCATTGAGTTTTAGCTTGATGCTGGATACGTTGTAGTGCTTCAGGTTGTATGGATTTTTCTCGTTACGCCCAACGAAGGCCTCGTTCCCACCAAAGCCAGCACCACGCGTTTAGGCAGCTGTCCTCCGATGATTTGATCCTTGTGGAAATCTCTTCCGTCTCTTGGTATGTCATGAGCTGTGACATGAACACGAGTCATGGGATATTTGACTGTGGTCCCATCATTGAAGGCCTCCAAATGTTTTTCTCTCACTTCAGGAGCGATGTGAACCTGCCGAACATAGAACTCTGCCTTGGTGATGTGAGTTCGCACATCAGGTAGAAACCATCGGGACTTCGAAGCAATTCCAATTTCATTGGGACTCCGTCAACTCGACGTCACGGGTGGGGACCACAGCCGCAGACCTTGCCTTTACCCAACTTTTTCAGCAAAGATCCCAAACCATTGCCCAAACCACTCCCTCGGCGTGAATGTTGGTGGAGGCAACATATAACCCAGGCAATTTCCCAAGAGAGCTGTCCACAACTGTTTCTCTGGATGGTTCAAAGTCATATTGACTAAACTCAATATGATTACCGTAGTTATAATGCTTGATGTTACAGTTTTAAAATAGACATAGACGTAATATTGATCGATTTACACTATGATGTATCCTTCTGTCTGTCTGTGGTTTCCAGTATTGAGAAACCACATATCACTTACGTACCTTCATGGCTGTTTCGTCATCTCATGTTGATACTCTTACGACCCAGACTGCGTTCTTGACCTAGATGATACCCGCAATTGGAGATATGCTTGATTGCAACCTAGGAATGCCGTGTCTTTATTGAACAAACCTTCCTGGTTTGTCCAACTCGTAAAGGAGACGGATAATATTGAATAGTGATGCTATCTATTGCGTATTGTTTTTTAACACATCAAAAGAGGATGTTTTCCATGTGGTCACTGGACAGTATATGGGTTCTGGAATAAAAACAAGTAGATCCACCCGCGTTGTGATGAAAAATTCCTTAAATATATACATGACTGTTATATACTGGGTCTAGTTGCACGACACTCTTGTAGCGCTACAATAGCTGTAAGTCCAATTGTAGAGTCTTCTACAACTCAAGAGTATCGTGCAACTCGACCTGGGGACCGTTGCAAAGAACAATTGTAGCTACTATTGATTGTAAGGGAGATTCTTGGAAATTATAAAAATAAACGCCACCTTACTACCCCAATAATAACATCGAAGACTATATGCTAACCACAAACGTACATATATACATGTATATCCAATGTCACGTGACAATAGATTGCTAACTCACTTCCTTGTTTCGTGGCGGTACAACTGCTACCCAGTTTACCAGGGTGTCCATAGGCAATCGCACCATGGACCGTTGGAAGCAACTAGTTTTCTTAGTCCTAATCGCTCCGCAATTATTAGGTAAGTTTTCACGTTTTCATTTCCCCTTCTTATTAACATAATCAAAAATTCACCGAGTTCTTGAATGAAAATACAAATATAGATGTTAATAACAGGTTCCCCCGAGCGTCAATACCCTGTGAGCATTGAACAGTTGGATGTCGGTGTACGTGAGAAACTACAAAGGCAGAACATTCTACCAGCTAAGATATATATTATATGGGTCAAGTTATTTATATCGGAACATTCCACAACAATTACCTACTGTTTATCTAGCATCAGTAACGGCGAACGGATTCTCAAAAAATATTAGAAAGCGCGCAAACTGCACTATTGAAGTAAAATAGATGTCTTCCTAATATAAAATTCAACAAACGAGCAAAACGACCCGGAGAAATTCAGGTAGTTTAAACGTTGGTGATTTCATAATCTTCATGTCAAGTTACTCTGTAAACCCGGGGTGTGCTTGTACAACCGCTACTAGATATGTGGTGTTGGAGGAACTTGTATAGTCGACGTGTTGTCATTCATGTAACACTATAAATATATTACATTATCAATTAACCTTTTCTCCTATTGAAGACGTTAATATTCTCCGACGCCACATACAGCTAGTGACTCGTTTAAACCGTTGATTATGGTTGCAATATGATGGGCAACACGTTAATACACATATATTGTGTTCCCACGACCTCTACCGTATAGTTTATACTGATCGTTTAATAAATTCATTAATAAATTGAAATTAACACTCATAATTGATTGGTAAAGAGAGCATGAGCATACTTTAGAGCGTGAATTTGGTGCAATATAAATGTTCATATTTATTGTAATATATTCGTAAGGGAAACTTAGCGGCAAGGTTATCTTTGCACGAAATATTAAGTATTTTTTTCCTCACTACATAAAATTATGGGTGTGGCTTACTTTCTTTCCACAATCTCCGAATACCTTTCCTGGATCAGACTCCACGTCAATAGTGTACCAGACTCCACGTCAATAGTGTACCAGACTCCACGTCAATAGTGTACGTTCTTAGACCTGTCCGCTTGTCCACTGTGGGAGAATAACTTGAAGTGACTTAAACAGATGTGGCAAATACAGTGTGATTTTACCTATGTCCGTTTTTATCATTGGCCACCTGTAATATATCGAGCTTTATCACCCAATACTGTCTTTTCGCAGTAGATATCGCTTTCAAATAACAAGCGATATCTACAGCAGTATATATCGTTTGACTCAATTCTTGGTTTATTTGATTGTTTATTTGATTGTTATACCACTGTGATATCATGCTGTAGATATCGCTTGACACAAGTATTTGATTGTTCAACCTATGATGTCACAGTGCAAATGCACAGCAGCCTAAATATTTGACTTCACAGTAAAATCTTTATGATGTGTCATAAGTCATACCATAATAATATGACGTTGTATCGCTAATGACAACAGTGTTATATATGTTCTAAATATAGCAACAGTGATAAATATATTACAGACTGACCAACATTTTGTTCTACTGGACCGCCGTTTTATTGTGAACACAACGGGTTATGGGACATTTGGAGGCAATTCGCAAATACAAAACTACGCCAGTGTCACGCCACGATTCAGAATGGTGCGCAACAGAGGACAGGTGTATAATTAGTAAAATAAATCTGGGGAAAAAATGTATTGGGGAAAGATAGTTGTATCAGAATAAGTAATAATACTATTACTGACTGTTTACATATGCGAAAATGATCTTGCCACTTTAACGTCAGTGACATAGGTCTATTGACAGAAATGTCTGTAACATTTACATTTCAATGCAATGACACATTTTCACATACATGTACTTGTATATACCTTTAGAAGTGTTCAATAATAAGTACTGTGTATTTCAAGTCAGTATACGTGTACCACTTAGATACGATCTGTCAAGCACGGGTAGAAACTCACTCCAGCAACAACATTACTCGATCACTTGCTGCTTTTTCTTTCCGGACATAATTCAGATCGACATAGATACATCACGTGACAACACTGTTTATGCTGTCACGTGATGTCACTTTGTCGATGGGAATGTCCGGACACTTGGTGGCAGAAACGGGTGCAGTCTAAATACTACTTATGCTGAATAAAAGTAGCCCTTAGTAAGTGACTTACGTACCAGGGGCCCGTTTCACAAAACAATCGTAACGCTTGGGGACTCTCGTAGCGCTACGAATGTCCTGTGAGAAGGGCCCCTGGTGCATAGGCTTGTCAAGTTTGACTTCAATCTAATGCATTATCATGTAAATATTAAATAATATGCTTTCAATTTTATATTAGCAACCAAGCTGCAAACTATTATATGTTTCGTTCACATCTATAAGAATTTCACACGATGGCATGTGCATTGGACAATTTCCCAATTCTTGTATTTCTTTTTTTTTTAACTACCTCTTCTAGGGTATTTCAGGTAAGTTATATTTGTTGAATCAATAGAACAATGTTTACAATGCTTTGACAATGAATATTCGTGATTAGGCCAGATAGGGCCTACTTGTTTTTCAGTTTTCAGTTTAATTAATACAACTTATAAAATGGATTTATTTATTATACTTATTTATTAGCTGCTGGTCATTGCCAGAGTTAAAATCTGAATGAAGGAAATGAAGAGCAAGGGTCTCAGGGAGGACAGTGGATCTAATAGAGCGGTATATATCGTATATATAAATATATAATACTATTTGATTGTGGGTTAATTTCTGTCGACTCACTACAGTTGCTACAGTGCGTCGCATCTGTAAATAGTACTAAATACCCGTTCTACTTTTAGCTATTAAACTAAATTTAGATTTACATGACTTAAATACATTTTAAATGTGTGGTATCTTCTATGAATTTACTGAAATGTCATTACACACACACACACACACACACACTCACACACACACACTCACACACTCACACAAACACTCACACACTCACACACACACTCACACACTCACTCACAAACACACACACACACACACACACACACCTTGCCACAGTCGTCGCAAACGGGTGACATATTCCCGCAGCAACTCCTTAATCACTCGCTAACCGGTTTAGGACCGGGACGTCGACACAAGGTGTTAGTTACGGTTGATCACACATTCTCATGTCGACAAAACTGGATTTATATTTTTACGGCTGCACTATGGTTAACACCCATAGTTAATTGATTTAACGCTCCTTGTCAATTGGTCACAACTTACTTGATTTTTAAAAAAATTTCAGGATCGAAGAACGTTTTATAAATAAATTCACAAATGGATCAAATTTACAAATTCCAAATTCACAAGTGGATCAAATTCACAAATTCCTAATTCACAAGTGGATCAAATTCACAAATTCCAAATTCACAAGTGGATCAAATTCACAAATTCCAAATTCACAAGTGGATCAAATTCACAAATTCCAAATTTACAAGTTGATCAAATTCACAAATTCAAAATTCGCAAGTGTAGAAGTGTAAACTGAGGTCATGGCTACTCAACCGGAAACCCTTACTTGAAAACAGGAAGTTCATCGTTGAACGGTTGAAATATCAGATGCTGTTGTTTCACGAGAGGTGGTTCCTGGTTGGTGATGGTCATACTATGAAAGCATGATTTATCTTAAAGGGGCTGGAACCAAATATATTGTATTCATTACTATAATTGTGCTAATTCAAAGAGACCTAGTGTTTAATTTGCATGGGTGTCACAGCCGAGTTTGCTTAATGGTTTCGTGAAAACGGACACAAACCACAAGTTTACAGAGGTATGTGGGTAATATGTTAATGATTTCGTGACGTAGAAACCAAAACAGAAACTATAAAATGTACATAATGGAAATGTTAAAAACACTGCTAAAGCGCCATTGCAGATGCTGGAATGGTACATAACCAGAATCTACTGGGGTTTGGGCCAGTTTTCACGAAAACATAAAGAAATCTTGGCGCGGCACACCATGAGATTAGGTCCCACAATGAAACATGAAAACGGTGGAGACTCTCCTCAATGTCCTACTGAGAGGGTCATGGGTCATGTTCCAAGATGTCAGTGGTAATAATTACAGTCATCTAACTCTAAATGGGTCCCTGAACGTTAGGTAGAGGGAAGGGGGGTAACTCTAGAGGAGGGAACAGGATTATAGTACGACAATCTTAAAGAATCGTATAGTAGTTGCACAATGAAAAGGCTACGCACGTTCTTAGGCTAAGAAGTTCGTAAGAACGTTTCAAGAATATCCCCCATGATACCTGCATTGAAAGAAAAAAATGTATCCGAAGTTGATTAGATATGTGGTAAGGGAGAAATTTGATGAACTGGTGGAATCAGATTGAAAAAGTATAAAATATTAAAGTGAAATATGTATTTTGTGAACATTACAAAAATAATATATACTCTACCTTTGGTAGTATGAAATTGATATTTGAAAATGTACAGTACCTGAATTATAGCTTAGTCTTCAAGAGCTTGTAGATCCACTGGAATAAGAATGGGACCAGATTCCTCAAACCGAATTACAAAATGCTTGACTTTTCCAGCCATTTTGAAAAACTAAATAATTATAAGGTTATTTTCATTTTCTTAATATACACACAGGTTGACAGGTGTTCAAATACACTAACCTTTAAAAAAAAAATTGGCTGGTTATTAAAACAAATATGTACCGTCCCATTCGAAAACGATCTTTCCCGGACATATATGCTTTCTATACAGACAATTATTAAAACTACTTCCTCCCCGCGATTAATTACATATACCACCCTCTGAAGTGGTTGGCACCAATCTTACGTCACGTTTATGTGCAGAATGCCTACCCAATGCTGTGTTATGCGTTGTGGTCACAATACGATTTTATTTACATTGACTAACCGGGAACACAATTCGGTGTCTTTTGTCCCGTTAACATTTGCCGTGACTAGTAAAGTGTATCTAAAACCTACGTGACGGTAAGCACTCATACTGTTCTACACATGCTATAGGGACGCAACAATCCAAACATGTACGCAAGCACTGTCTCAGTGATGCGAAGTAGTTACCCAGGGTAACTACTTCGCATCACTGAGACAATGCTTATTTCATTGCGAATGCTACTTCAACGCCGACGGACTCAACAGTCCTTAACTAATGAAGCATAAACCCGTTCCAGATTATGATCATGTCTCATGGAAATAATTATAGAACTCATACAACACAATATCCCTACCAGGAAGGACTTCAGAGGAACGTTACCAGTTACTAATTTGTATTTATCGCATCATGACTTCCTGGTTAGTGTTGAAAATGCGTCATATATAATCGTCCCACCGGGAACATATCCGATAACATGATTACGAGTATATGCACAGTTCAATCATATAGCCTACATCTCCTACAACGAGGACGACATCACCTAGCTGATTTTGGTTTCGCTTAAATAATTGCATAATGCTGTCTTAGGTGCATGGAGTGTAGAATCGTGAATCCCGTCCAGGCCATGGTTTCATCCATGGAATATACGCATACATATGTAGCATAGGATAATGATGGAATTACATATTTTTGCTACCCATATATATATATATATATATATATATA
>JAUTBT010043444.1:0-16879 GCA_032361225.1 Lepetodrilus schrolli | reverse complement strand
CACGCTAGCTGTAAGTAGTAGGTAGTCCGAATATTCTTAGTGAAAATCTGATACACTATACACTATGACAGATACACTATGACAGATACACAATTACAAATACACAATAACATAGACAGCTGTATACACAATTACAAAGGTATTAATTCTCAAAATATACAATGGAATAAAATTTGTACACATTCTGTACATGACAAGCACAGATCAAACAAGCAGCAATATTAGTAGAGGACTTAGAAAATTAATTGCAACATTAGTTAGATTAATTTTGTGAAAGACATCACCAATATTGATGATATCAATCAAACTGAATTACAATCATATGTAAATCTACTATAAATTCAAACTATGATCTGTGTGAATCCACAAATCTCTTCTGTGACTCGACACAATAAATACAAGGGCCTTGTTACTGCCTTTAATAGTGACTATCTTGAACATGAGTTCCGTATTACACTTACAGCATCAGACAATTTGTTTGTTTCCAGGATTATTAAAGTAAAGTTAGAAGCCAGGTGGTGGTGCAGTGGGACATCATCAGATGGCTGAGAAAAAGGTTCAGAGTTTGAAACCTGCCACATCATGACATACTTCGTCTCCTATCATATATTTATCTCCCCTGGTTCATCAGTACCAGTGGTAGCAGGTTTATTACAGCAGTAAACCCTACAGGTGTTTCCACCCGCTGCAAGCCAAAAAGCTATGATATGAGCAAAATAATTTTAAATCTGGCTCTTATCTAAACAAACAGCAACCAAAAAATAAATAATAAAATAAAATAAAAATCATAAAATAATGAATGATAACATTATTTTGTCTGGTGGTTACTAAGGTTACTGCTAATGACATCCAGTACTGTCTATAACCATGAATAGTGCCTATAACCATGAAAACTGATAATTTCAACATTTATTCTATATACACATACATAGAACATGTACATATACCCTCTACGTGACCAACAGTGATTTGTCACCAGGTAAGAAATTACACATGGAGATGAGGTGTTGGCAAACAGTAGGTGTTTCAGACATCACGCACGTCGCAGCTCGCGCGCAGACAGGAGGCAGACAAAGTTGACAAGCTGTATGACATGGTACGAAAATGCTGGAACATCTGACTTGGTCAGAGATATATACAGAAGTAGAACTAGATAAATAGAGAAATAACAGAAAGTATGTAGAATGTCATACAAATTTACAACTATCATCCCGAAGTATTACTAACTAGAGTCGCTCGTCTTTAACTCTTGTCCGTGTGTGAATATCATTGAAAGATGGACAGCTGGAGATATAATACTCTTCTGCAGGTGACCAGAGATGACCAGTGGTGATCAGTGGAGAGCTGGGATGACTAATGGTGACCTAGGATGACCAGTGGAGACCGAAGACAGATCAGGTGGTCCGACAGTTGACTGGCTGCTCTCCCCTTTCTGCATCGTCCTCGTCGACGTCCAGGAAGCCGGTGATGCGGTAGCCCATGTTCATCAGCATCATCTCCAGAGGGTCGGCATTCATGCGCTTCTGATTAGCTGATGCTGCATCATCACAGTTGTTGATCTCCCTGTCATTCTTGCTGCCATCCTGCAAGTAACCACCCACATATTCACATCTGAACAATATCACTTCGTCAATTTAATTTTTTTATTATTAAAAAATTGGGTTTAGGGCCGCTTTCAAGATTCTTTCAATTATATCACGGCTTGTCAGTTTAAGGCAGGAGGAAACCCGTAACATCCGTAGCGCTGAATGTTGCAGTAAACCTGCAAGCATCGGCTGGTACTGACAAGACCAAGGATGATAACTGCATTGCCACTCTACAGACAGCGCATCCTATCAATATCGCGTCAGATAGGTAACTTCCACGAATATCGATGCCGGGCCCCCGGGGCAGGATTTGAACCTTGAAGCTGGCTGAGACCAATAAAGCATCTTATATCTCACCCTGCTAATCTTAATCGTCTATGCAAAAAAAACATCTGGCACCAAGAGTACAAAGCTTTTGGAATAGGATGTCATACTCAAGTTCAAATTTTATATAGGGATTTGTGAAGAAAACTTTCAGTTGAGCATGAAATCATTCTCAATTTATTTTCATAATGATGGGGCCAGGAATATGGTAAGAACAGAGTAATGTCCCTATAGAAATATATCAATAATTAGACCAATATAAAAATTAGCAGGATTTTTTCTATGGGAATGAGCAAGTTTTTTGGAAACCTTACAAAATATACTTACTTAGATTCTACATTCCCAATGGTAGTGTGACCAAAATCAGAAGCATTGCCAACTGAAAAACAATTGTACGCATATATATGAAAACAGCATATTTTGGCAATAATATACGTGCTATGACTTTCATTTCATTCACTAGACATGGATGTCAGTTGTTATGGCAAGAGTAAACCTACAATACCCGTAGCACATAGTAGACCTGCCAGCACTTTAAAAAAAAAAGGGCTATAGTTCACCTTTCAAGATTCTTTCAATTCGATCACGACTTGTCGGTTTAGGGCAGGAGGAAACCTGCAACCTCTACAGCGCTGAATGTTGCGGTAAACCTGCGAGCATTGGCTGGCACTGATAGACCAAGAATGATAACTGCATTACCACAGTACAGACAGCGCATCCTATCATGATCATGTAGGAAAAGGTAACTCACGAACATTGATGTCAGGCCTCTGGGGCCTTTGACTCCAGTGTCAAATGTACTAACATTGTGCTACCACCCGCCACTACTGATACTGATGAACAAAGGATGATTTAAAAGCTGCACTGCAATAGTGTAGCCACTCCGCCACATCATAAAGATGTCTTCTATGGAGTCTGAGATTCATTCATAACTACCTGGGTACAGAGCACAGATGACATGTTTACTTACTGATGTAGCCCTGGAAATTGACCGGCAGGACAATGCTGATGGACAGAACACGCGATGTGTTTACTTACTGATTTTGCCCTAGAAGTTGACCGGCAGGACAATGCTGATGGACAGGACATGTATGACGTGTTTACTTACTGATTTAGCCCTAAAAGTTGACCGGCAGGACAATGCTGATGGACAGGACAGAAGACGTGTTTACTTACTGATTTTGCCCTAGAAGTTGACCGGCAGGACAAAGCTGATGGACAGGACAGAAGACGTGTTTACTTACTGATGTTGCCCTGGAAGTTGACCGGCAGGACAATGCTGATGGACAGGACACAGATGACCACCATGTAAACCAGGAGGTATCTCTGGAAGGACAGGTACTGTACTGCATCTCGACCACACTTGTGAAGGATGTCCACATCTCTGGCAAACACATGGACAGGATTATTTCAAAATGCCATGCACACTTAGTAACTTATCATATAAACTATCGCTGAACATAAACAATGAGTGAATTGTTGTTTTACGTCACAGCGGGAATCACAAGGACATGGATGTGTAAGACAAGCAGCCAATCGATTGGTTACTGGTAAATACTGGTCTGATGTATAACAAGTACTGCTATTGACAGGACTAAATGTAAATACTGACTGCTAAAAATATCAATTTATATACATTTTTAATTTCAGCCACCCGAGCCAAAATTATCATGCACAAATCTGTAAACCAGGGAATCAATTAACTATGGCATTATTCAGTTGGACAATTTATCCTGTGAAAATCTCCCAAGATGATATTCATAATTTTCTTAATACTATTCAACCCCAACATGATTGGCACAGGTTGAAAAAATAGCTTTGAACTTGTCTCATTATACGGGTTGAAATATTGGTCAAATGATATTTTGGATAAATTACATTACAATGGCCTCGATGACACTACATTATTTGAATCACATTATATCGTAAGACTCGCACTACTATTGCTACTGCAAGATCAAACAAGATACAATGTGAACAACTGTTTTCTTTCTCTTTTTTTTTTCAATTGCAGTTTAGAGCCGCTGTCAAGATTATTTTTTCACTTATATCACGGCTTGTCAGTTTAGGGCAGGAGGAAACCTGCAACATCTGTAGCACTGAATGTTGCAGTACACCTGCAAGCACCGGCTGGTACTGACAAGACCAAGGATGATAACTGCATTGCCATGGTACAGACAGCGTATCTTATCAATATCAATATCGCATCAGAAAAGTAACTTTCGCGAACATTAAAGATGGGATTTGAACCCAGAACCTTTGGCTCTGAAGTCCAATGTTCTACCATTGCGCTACCACCTGCCCTAGATCTTCAACTCACTTTATCCTGAAGAAGGCGGGTATCCAAGAACACAAGCCCTGGTCCTGTGAGTGGATAGTAGTGTCCAGAGACTCCTGCGACCCGATGAGTGACCGCTGGTCATGTTCACCGTAGAATAGAGACGTCCATCTGCATCAGACAGCAACTTGCACACACACTGACAGCGACAGATGTAAATAACCCAGCTCGGAGTGTCGATTATGCACAGAATATGTATGCGAATGTCAGAGGTGAAAGCACATGAACAACAACTGTCTGAGCCGCTGTAGCGCTAACAATGCGTTTTTATCATCTAGTTTGCGTTACAAGTTTGTTAAAACCAGTGTACAGTATTCTGGTGGTTGTGATAAGCATTTTAATGTGATAAGCATTATGCTGTACTATAATGTGCTTTAACCTTTGACATGTGCAGGTGTATTCTGTGTGTATTGGTTACTCTGGGAAATTAAAACGTAATCATGTGCACCAAACTTCCCAGTAAAATCAAATACAATCAACAATGTAGAAAATGGTATTGAAAAATTGGGCTGAAACCTTTAATACATAATAAATTATTTTATTTAAATATTTTTAAACTGAAAACAAAGAGTAAAACAGATGAGCTAGTAACAGACACTAGTACTGGTAGTTTATTCCTTACTGTATGTCATTTGATTGAGATATAAAATTTCCTTAAATTGCATGCAATTTGACAAACACATCTAAAATATAATATCAGTATGCAGAAAATGTATTGCTTTGACCAACTATCACTTCTGACATGCTTGCTATTTCTTAAATAGCTCATACACTATATTCCAGAAGGTATATATAGAATATTATAGTATTAAATGGTAGATTATGTGTACAGATACATGACATGGATAGGAAAGTGGGTAACTTATCATCAATTATTGATAAGATGAAAAGTTAATGTTAAAATATTAAGGTGAAAAATTAATTATTTCATTGGTCGATCTATGTTCATTATCTTGTATTTCATCAAAGGTTTCATTTGCAGGAATCTGCTTAGGATGGGAGGAAAACCTGCAAGCATCCTCTCTCTACTGACAGCTTGTACTATTCAGGATCATCTTATGTGGAGAGAAGAAATTTCTAGCGAATCACCCTTTCGGCAGAGGACGTAGATGTAGGGGCAAAATGATGACAAGACCCATGTCTTACCATGCTTGGACAGGATATAGCGATCATACCCCAAAAAAACACTATTACAGACATTTACTACTGGATTATAAAAACTGAATTATTTTACTACAATGTATTCATCAGATTTCAGCATGTATTATGCGTGGAATGCCGCCCACTCTCCATGTAATTAGTAATATTGTTTACTTGTATGTCATAATCCAGTGGTAAATGCTTGTGCCCGAAATGCTAATGAGTGTTCAGAAAAGTGTCAACCACCACATAAATCATTTACACTTCGCGACCCGTCATTCACATCTGAGAACGTAGTTCAGTCAATAAGAATGCCACCACATGAGATCTACAGCCCCGATACCACCACCCACAAAGAGGGAAAGGGGAGATAAGCAACATTATGCTTTAACCTTCTCTGTGCCGAAGGCAAAAACAGATATCCCCAGGGAGCAGCAATTGTAGGAAAAAGACTGGATATTACAATAACCATTAAACCAGAACAACTAGAGCTATTCTCTAAAAGTACATTTTCATTATGACACACTTAAAAGTACATTTTCATTATGATACATTTAAAAGTACATTTTCATTATGATACTTTTATGAATGGAACTATTTTCACTCTAAAGAAAGCACACACACCATTACTGGGCTTTCAACAACTCTAATAATATCATTTTACTAAATTTGATAATTATCGCAACAATATCATCAGACTTTGCCATAGTTCTTCAAATTAGGGAGTACAAATGGCCATTAAGATGAGTATTATAACTTACCGTATACCAGGACATTTTCGAGGTTGGCAAATTTCGAGGTTAAAGGACTAAAGAGGTTTCGAGGCTTGCTATCTAGCATTTAAATAAAATATTTGGTAGGTATAGTCTAACGGTAGTGGGTATTATATATCTACCTCCTGATGGTCACACGCTGGGGACATGTGATCGGCGTAAATCCATTGCGAGTATCCATACAAGTTACAACGATGTGATAATTGCTATCCATACATGTACACTTAGTTTCAAATAAGCACATAGTTGTAAGAAATTAAGCTGGTTGTAGTCCTGCAAATCCAGTGTCAACATACTGCGTACTTCATACGTAAATAGTTTAAGACCTTTGTTTCGGTTCATAGATCAATGCGTGTGCGTGCGATACAACGTGCCACGAATTGACTTGCCCCCTTTCGTTCCCTATTTAGACACCAGATGAAAGTACTTACAAGTGCCTCACAGGTGTCTTTGTTGCCCTTCATTTAAGTTTTTACCTAGAATCATTTTTGTTCTTGCATTTAAATTTACTATCGCTATTATTTCCTTATTGTAATATATGATTATTAGTTGTACATATACGTTATTACAACGTTGACAACTGCGCATGTCAAAAAAACAGATATTTATACTGACGCACACGAGGCTCTCATGCACGATGGTTTGGTTTTTTAACCTGACAGCGTAAAGAAAATTTCGTGGCTTGAATTATTTAGAGGCTGACTAATTAACCTTGAATACCTCAATAATTTCCAGCCTCGGAACTTTCCTGGTATACGGTAGTTGTAATGGCCTGTGCCGTATTTTAAGAAACATATCATAAGAGCCACATCATTGTCAAATACAAGCCCTACTCTTAGTATGTGTGCATTTTATCCACTAGATATTATACGTATCTACGGGAAACCACAACGGTGGGGGCCAATCATAGGACAAAGTGAGCACATGCAGGTCACGAATAGTGTAGATGACTAAATGTGGGTGATGATTACAAACAACACATTTAGATCAATGAACAATTACATTCAACATTAACCTGGACAGCTGATTGTCGGGTATTCAAACAGTGCCTTGTACTACCATAACAATGCAACAGCCTGCCTCCGTGAAGAAAATGAAGCGCAGTACACCGATATTTAACAAAACTCCGATACAAATCGATCAAACGCACGTCATGTAGGTATGTGGCCAGTAAATTTACAGAAATACTGACAATCCATCTGTTTGTCTCTTTTTAAGTACATGGCCTTTAAGTTTGTGATGAAATATGGAGACAATAACAATTCCAATCAAAGAATTTTAAATATTTTGAATATTTTTCTTTCTTTTCTTTTCTATGGTCATTCCTAAAACGACTTATGGAATGTCCAAGTAAGATTCATTAATCACATTTTTAACGTTGCTTAGCTTAGCAGCACACCAAACTATCAGATGTTTCAATCTCAAGCTGCACGATTATGATGTAATTTTGTGGAAACTTGTGTAGCTCTCTCTCGTCCACCGGGATCATATAGATCTAGATGTCAAAATGATTAAGATTGGCTTATTTAAAGCTCATCCATCCATCCACCCCCACCACACCCATATACACACACACACACACACACACACACACACACACACACACACACACACACACACAAAAAGAGTGAGTGAAACCAGCCATCATTCATATCTACTATCTAAATAATTAACTACTACACCATTTTGATATATGAACAGTACAAGCACCACAATAATGTCAGTGGTAATGTACTATTACAATAGAATGACACCTGTCATAAAGGCTAAAATTACATTTTTGATGGAAATTAGTTAATTTGTTTAATAAACAACAATGGATGAATGATATATGTCTACGGATGGTACAAATACTACCCAAAACAATTTGCATATCAATGGTGTGACCTCTATATATGCTAGACACGTATGTAGTGAAATGCACACTAACTAAGAGGACAGTCATACTTTAAAAAATTAGTCATAAATACACAATGTTTTCTTACTTTCAAAATCAATAATCAAAACGGACTGTCAAAGGTAATAGTCGTGCTTCCAAAGGTAATAACCTATGACTGACGCTAACTAAAATATCTCTGAAAAACAAAATCATTCAATGAATTTTCCCAAAGCAAATCTTAAGATCTATTACAGCATCACGAATTAAACAATATACCGAAATTTCTTTTTAAAAAAAATGTCTTGCAATAGATTGTTAGAAAGACTATCACAAACACAAATTGCTTCAGATAAACCCTATTCACAAACAACCTTTCACCTTTGTGGAACGAACATTATTATTCAAAGCGTGCCACCACGATGGAAAAACACACAGAGAGAAGTCTGGAGCAACAGCACTTTGGTCTTTGACATTGGCAGCTGGAGCCACTGGACATGGCTGCCATGACTGAGTAGCATTGTACGCGAGTCTCACACACACACACACAGAAGACAGACAACAGACGGGAGGGGAGGCGCGCGTCACGGCCTCTGTTTCAGCGCGGCGCCCCGCCCCCGTCCGTCAGCCGCTGCCATTCTCCGTATTTTTGAGCCGTCCACACTGGTTCCCACAGGCACAGGCAGTCCCGATCCCTTCATACTAAGCCGTCCTCCCGAGGAGGGGGTGGCCAACCTATCACTGACCCTACTGTCCGTTACACCCTCCTGAGACTCCGAGCCTTTTGTAGCCAGCGACAACCGAGCAGGCAGCCTATCTTTTGGCCGAGATGCCAGACCACGAATGTCTGAGTGAGGAAAGAGAGAAATCAGGAACTTACAAAGCAGACAAAAAAGTTTCAGAAAAGAATTTTGCAATTTAATCAATAATTTACAAAAGGAAACGTGCGTCTGTAAAAATTATTATCTACAAAATTATCCAGATTTCTTTTGCTCAGAAATTATAATTTATACTATTAAACAAAAACTTTTGACAATAACTGGCATCTGAACTAAATCCCAAAAGAACTGAACTTCTGACAAGCATGCATAGCCGTGGATCAAGAATAATAAAGAAGCAGAATATGTGGCACATGCAGAAATACAAGCAATACCAGGCACCAAAATATCATGCAAGGTGTGATGGCTTGAGAAAGGCATACTGTAGAACAGGAAGGCGCTTGAGACGACGACGACGACGACGACGACGATGATGATGATGATGATGATGGTGATGATGATGGTGATGGTGATGGTGATGACAGCCATGGTGATGGTGGTGGTAATGATGGCTTCTATTGAATAATTTATAGTATTCCAAGAGTTTGGTCTACAAGATTATCTAATGCTAGCCCTTGAGAAGAAGCCTTGGGCCAATACCATCGTAACTGATAAAGCAAATATATTAGGCAAATACTGAATAGGTAGGCTAAAGCTGAAGTTTTATAATTACAAACATGTCAATTCAAGTATTAATACATGTGAAATATACATGTGATACATGTCACAGATCTGAAATAAGCTATAAACTTAATGTTGACAGAAAACTATATTGTACAAAACATCTCTGGCTAGTGCTCCATTATATTTGCTGTTGTAACAAGGAATATATACTCCACAACTGAGTGAAAGTTCCATAAAATGTGTCATATTAACCACTCATGTTCAATATGACAATATTTCCAACAAAATAAAAATGCGATTTTCATACACAAAATATGGTCATAAGCATTGCGCTCTTAACACAAGCTTGTATCGTTCAAGATGTGTGCAAGAGATAATGTAAACATTGGATGGTATGATCGTTTTAGACAAAGAATGGTTTTTAACATGTCTAGCTGAAACAAAAACTATGAAACATGTTATGCAGTTTTCCAAACCTAGCTTAAATTAATGTCCAAAAATCCTTTGATTGAAGCTCAAATGTCCTGGGTCCAGTTGCCCAACACTCTTGTAGTGCTACAATAGTCTTCTACAATTGGAATAGGGTTGCATGAAGCTTTTGTAGGCTATCTGAATAAGACAGCGCTACAACTATTGTAACGGCAGTTGTAAGTCCCTACAACTATTGTAGCCTACAAGAGTGTCATGCAACTGGACCCTGCAAGTATGTCAAAAACAAACTTGTGCATGATTGGCAATTTCATGTTAAGTTTTCTCGTCTTGTGCTACATTATAAAATTTGGCAAATAAAACATCAATGCTATTTTAGAGTGTATCCCAAAATGTTTCGCCAAGAGAAATTATAAAATTAAGCTTTTCTTGTACTTTACTAACAGTTCAAGACAAATGTATACTATATTTCTCAAATTAAGGAATACTAATCTAAGTTTGGAAAACCACACTTGAATATATGACTTGTTAATTAATAACAGTATGATGAATTAGTAGTGTCAACATATAATATAGCAACATCATCATGGAACTTTGATTATATAAAACTAATGACAGCGTTGGAAGTTTTCTCAGCAGTGCAAAGGTCAGATTATGCTTGTGCATTTGCTTTCAATTATAACAATTGAACTAACACAAGTCAATGAAAATGTTTCTCAAGGTAAAATACAATACATTTGTCTTTAATGATAACTCATCATACATCACTAATTTCATTTCCCTCTTGCTTGTCCAGAAAATCTAACTTTCTCTCAGTAATCATGGTAATGGTATGGTAGCTATGTTTCTGTTTGGATGCTACTTGGACAGTGGCCTATATTGATTCCGACTATCCATCTCTAGCGCCCCATCGAGGAAGTTTATCTGCTTGTACATAACAGTGTTTTAAGTGCTCAGCTACATTTGGGTTGTACTGGTTCTTCTCTTGATGACAGAAATTTCTGGGACACTGTTCTGTTTCCTCTCTTACCAAAATTTCTGGTGATATTAACAAATTATATTGACTTCTTGACCAACACAATTTTATTGACAAAATCCCACTGTAGAACGGAATTTGAGGTAATACCAGATCTTTGAATCTTTCCAAAAAGTTATTATGATAAGATAATATCCATGTTTCTCAATGCATCTCTTCAACACAGCTTTATTTATAAACAGATTACAAATTGCAATGAACTTAACATCAATAAACGAAAGAGAACAATCGTACATGGCCACGAGTTATCTACTGAGTAAAATACTACAAGTAATAGGTTTTATCATCTAATGGAAAGTTGAATATGGACATGATTTACCATGTTTTTGCCGCTTTAATTCTTAAAATATTCCTAATTTTGCCATATATTGTGTGCAAAGATGTAAAATAACATAGTATTTATTAAAATTTCAGCAAATGACCTTGAAATAACCAGTAATAAGAATGCAATTCAAGTAAGTTAATGAGAACAAGCAAGTATACAGATATTTCGTGTATCATGCTACTTTGCCTGACTAATAACTATGCAAATTAGGGACCTCTGATCGTGTGTGACTACTATTTATAGATGCTACTATATGGAAATAGTAAACAAAATGACAATTACGATGGGAAATTAGATGTGCTAATATGTGCTGATATGTTTACAATTTACTGACCTGCATATATTCCTACGCGTAAAATGTCTAAAGACACTCGGTTAATAATCTCAATATATTCAAAAGGGCTCCTGCCGCTTCATTAACTTTGCTGGGTATAGCTACCTCCAGTAATAGTCAGTATATGGTATAAACTGCTGTCTTCACCCACCTTCGGCTATCATACTGACTGTCCTCATGGAAAAAGGATCAGAGAATTCCAATATTACTGTTTCAGCCGTTTCAGCGAGTTTCAGCCGTGGCAAACATTTCGGCTTCCTTGCAATGCACGTCTTCAGGGCGGGATGCATTACATGTTTTGGAATGTCACGGGAAACCCGAATGAGCTCACAAACGGAAGTACCCACGGGCTACAGTCATTGAAGTAAAGGGAAATAACTCGAGGTTGTTCCGGTTCTTCTTCCGGCTCGAGGTTGTTCCATTCACAATTGTAGAATCTAAAACGTTGATTATATTGTGACATGTGTGGTGTGTCTGTACCTATGGATGCACCAGATACGGCAGAGTGTTGAGACATGCAAGATGTAGACAGACATAGAGGCAGACAGACAAACAGACAGACAGAGTTATTGACTATTAGTGCTCAAACCACACACGTTAATAGTGTACAAGAGCATGTTAAGCATACGTGGTAATAATACAATCATTACAAACAAAAGATCAAGATGGGTTTATGAAGATTACTTTAGGAGTTTATGATACGCTTGTGCACAACAGATAAAACGCGTGATAGTTTCTTTATTTAGGACATATGGTAAACTGATTACAATTAATGTAGATGTCAGAATATATGGATATGTATAACACAAACGTAAATGTTAGATACCGAAGTATTTATGACTGCATGAACATTGAATGGCGAACAGATGGCGGATATTTTATTACAATTAAAGAGAGACTGTGAGGGGGGTGCGCGCGTGTGTGTGTGTGTGTGTGCGCGCGCGTGTGTGTGTGTGTGTGCGTGTGTGGGGGGGGAGGGTTTGTATGTGTACGCGCGTGCATGTGCGTGTACATGTATGTCCGTGCGTTCGCGCGTGTGCATGTGTGTGTGCGTGCGTGCGTGTGCGTGTGTGTGTGTGTGTATCTGTCAGTTTTCAAAGAATTGTCCTCCCGATTTGAACTAGACTGTAGGACAATAGAAGCATTCCTCAATAACAATGTTATCGCAAGATAGCAATCCCTTGTTAACTATCATCTACTCAACTCTTTCTTAAACGTACATCTATTTCTATCCGCAATTCAGTTTCACCCCCAGAAACGGTCACTAATCTTCACGAGTTATAGACGCAATTCAGAGATTAAAATATGTTGACACACCAAATACATACAATAATTCGCTGCTGACCGAGTTATAGAAACCCGGGGCGATGGCTTCGAACGAAAATTGGTTTCTCAAACTACACCAATCAAACACAGAAGCAATCCATTTTCAATGGTGTATAATACTCGCCAATATTGTATAATAAAAGACGGGTCAAGATCCCTCTTTGGAGAGGACCTATATCAAGTTACCTTCATAATAGCTAGTGCCAATCTAGACGTATTTCACGTCTGCGGGCTACGGTGATTTAGATCTGATCTCGTGTATCATTCAGGGACTTTCACGAGAGATTCGAGGAAATGTCCCACAGTTGAAAAACCTATAATATGGTGCCTGTACATGCATATAATTTTTTATCGATCATGGATAATTAGCGCGCGCGTGCGTGTGTGTGTGGGAGAGAGAGAAAAAAATCGAAAGAGAGATAAAAGAGAGAGAAAGAGAAGGGAAGAGGAAGCGAGCTCGCGTGAGGGCTAGAGAAGATTGAAAGATGGGGAAATGTGAGACAGACAGAGAGGAATAGACATACTGACTGACTGAGTGACAGACAGAGTAATAGTCACACAGACATGTAGAGACAGAGATAGCGAGGGATGGAATATAACAGAGGTATCTATACGTTAATATTGACTCTGGACTGCGTCCTTTTTCCAATGAGAACCGTATGTAGACAAGCTTCAATTGTTTTCCATGTACTAGAAATCAAGACAAAACGTCTAAGACAGAGTAACGGTAAACCCCGCTACCGGAAACAACGACTGATCGAATCCTACTAGTACTTAAAATGCGAGGTTTAAATGAATGCGAATGATGCGATGTACTGACATATCGGATTGATTTAAACTTGCATTTATAGTAGTTCAATCAAGTCAAGGACCTTCATAGAATTGCGTCAGTAGATTGGTTAAGCACACCGGAAGTGGTGTGTGTCATATAAGCCTGTAGCAAACCTCGTGGAGCCACGTCAAGCTGAATTTCGAACAATGAAACAACCTGTCAAAGACTTCGAATTCTTCGTGGCAATAGTATTACGGAATTCTTGATGTATCGTCCAACTGATACTATTAGTTATTTCGAGGTTTCAATGGTGATATATAATAGTCCATGGGCGGGAGGCTCCTCTGTGCACACACACCCCCCCCCCCCCCCCTCTGAACCTCGGTATCATTTTGTTCCCTCATTGATAATTTACATGTTACCAAGAAAACAGTTGGATTGTACTATGCATTTCCGCCGTTTTTCATGGCCATATTGTATATTCTGCCACAAAGGATGTCGAAAGAACATTCTTTGGTGGCCAAGACCAAGCAGAATTCATTTTAAATGGCCAAAATGAGACTACAGCAATATGTGTCTCATCTACAGGAATTACCATTCCATAATTCGAGTCGCAGCTTATTAACTCCTGCTGAGAAACATATCCATGAAGCATCACTTCTCCAGTGAACAGAGATGTTATGACCTATCTTGCCTTGCATGCCTACGACCTTTGATTCTAGGGAATACTGTAGTTCAAAGGCTTTTCGTTCATTGACACAGTACTGTGTCCTCTCCCTCATATTCTGCATTACTGCGGGTCTCCGCGATCAATTATTGTCCAAAATGTATATTAGTTCCACCTCCTTTGCGATGTAATATGAAATCTGAATTGAATATATATGCATTTAATTCAATGGAATAATGTTCTTTCTTGTGGATGAGGACATGGTTGGTTTTGGAGTTGGTCATTAATGAATGTTTTCCCTTGACATGTTACCTGTGGCAATTGGTAACATTCATGGTGGTAACTATACTGTAATTTAGGCAAATATTTGACTGGTTTCTGCTCAGAAATGTTTCTTCTGCGGTGTACTGAAACTGAAGGTTCAGCAAGTCATCCGGGATTGTCTGGAATCTTTCTTCAGGATCGTGAAAATCAGCAAGAAGATTAGCACCACCAGCACATTTGTAGTGGCAAATGTATATTTCCTAATACCCACTGAAAACATGGGTAATCAAACCAGAACTAAATCAATATGTCTTTTGCAAACGGTGATATGACCAAAAGCGATTTGTATTGGTGACAATTTTGAAAATCAAGATGACAGTTTTAATCAGGTGAGCCAATGTTCATAATATGACTCTTAATTAATCCATTTTGCCTGAACACATGGGTTTCGACACCTGAATCGCACTTCTATCTATCTCTGGCGGAAATATGACGAAAAACATTTTTTTATTGGCGGCCATGTTGAAAATCAAGATGGATTCTTAAAGTACTAATGGAGGTATAACTGTTTTATTGGATTCTCTGACTCTTAAAATGTGGATATATACATCAAAATTAAGCTTATAGGAGTCTCACAGGCCGATATGTGAACGTGCGAAATTTTGCGATTTGCAGCCATTTTGAAAAACAGCAGAAAATGCATAGTGCAACCCATTATATTTTTAGTGGTATCATGTAAGATATCAATGAGGAGGGTCTCCTGAACAAAATGGTACCACTCTTGCCCTAAATCTACCCTGTAGGCACAAATATGACCAATAAAACACCTTTATTGGCGGCCATTTTGAAAATCAAAATAGCTGCTTACATTATTCGAGCCACTTAATGTATACTTATCCCTAATGGATTGCTTGACCCATAAAATGTGGGTCTAGACATTATTAATAAGCTTGTAAGAGTCTTACAAACTGATATGTGAAAAAGCCAATTTCGGTTGGCGGCCATGTTGAAAAACGGCGGAAATGTATAGTGCAACCCAACTTTCAATGAGGGGGGGTCTTCTGAAGAAAATGGTACCACCATTGGAGGTTGCGGACCGACATGACACCGTATCATCTTTGAAACCTTATTTAATACGAGAAATATTAGGGATTCTAGGATTCCGCATTACCCGACGAAACAAACGATGCTACATCGATACAGTGTGGAAGTTTATCTGAATGCTATTAGAACCTGTCGGGTTTATCCACTACTGTGACACACGAGCCATTAGCCAATTCATGTATTCTGCCAACCTTCAAGTATGTTCACATGGCCTGCTGTAATCAACGAACAGAATACGCGTGTGTATGCATGCACTTAGTCTAAAGAATTTATCAAAATGTTTTTAAACGTCAAAGATCGATTTATACAATAGTAATCCAATGCCGAGAAAACAGGATATGTATTGTTCCGTTGTCAACTTGATTTTACGTTTCTATTCTTGATATTTAATCACTTATACACTTTCAGTAGGAACAAATAGAACTGTTTGTTATTTAGACTGGCATTGAACATTTTACAACGTAATATATTCAACAAAAAGGAAACTTGTATTACAGAGTTCCTCATAAGAACCTACTGCATATTAAAATAGATCTATTGGTGAAATATTGAAAATTGTGTGTAAAACATTAAATGAGCATGTAGAAGATCACGTGACCATTTCATGGGCGCCACATTTACGCCTATCATTAATGGCACACAGAAAAACATATATAAATCTGCAGAGAACAATTCTTAGACTGTCGTTTATCGACCGGGCACGTCATGCGCAGGTTGGCAGCTGCACAAACCGTAGAGGAATTTGCGCGCTTTGTTGCAGCCAACATGCGATACATACTTTAAGGACGTGTACTCAACTGAGAACCAACAGTAGATCGTCCAAGATCAGGAGCAACGCGAGTGACGTCACGTATGGATGATGGACAGAATACGGTTACGTCATCTGATGATACGGTTACGCCCAATCATCGTCTCTCGTGTTTGTGCTAGACGCCCCGATTCCTAGGTCCAGTTTTGACGTCAATCACATAACTTTGAATAATTATAATAAAATGTTATATTATCTATCCATATAATATATCCATATATATATATATATATATATATATATATATATAGCTATCGTTGCATTCCTTTAGATATATTACTCCTTTGTAATTAACATAACAGAAAACTGCAGTTAGTTACCTTCTTTAAATCCAT
>JAUTBT010043433.1:0-16883 GCA_032361225.1 Lepetodrilus schrolli | reverse complement strand
AAACCTGCGAGCACCAGCTGGTACTGACAAGACCAAGGATGATAACTGCATTGCCACTCTACAGACATCGCATCCATCAATATCGCATCAGAAAGGTAACTTTCGCGAACATTGATGCCGGGTTTTAAACCTGGAACCTTTGGCTCCGAAGTCCAACGTTCTACCACTGCGCTACCACCCACCCTGTATGATTGTTATGGATGTTCATAATGTTCCTATTCATCATGATGATCATACTTACAACTTTTCACCATTTCAGGATTTCAGTCCAGACTTCTTTGAATTTGTTGAACTGAAAATACTGAAGAACTATGGAAACCCAGAATATACTTGTTTGTACCGATTTCGAGTTCATGGAGTTCCATATAAACAACCGTTACGATCGTGATACTAGTTGTCATGAATTGTCTGCCCTTACACAAGATGATGTCATATGGTGCCTGGAGAAGATTAGACAGAACATGTGTTCATTGGAAAGGTTTTCTTCGGGATGTTGAAGATGAAACTGTATATGCATGCATTGCTTGATATACATGTCATTTTGTTAATACAATAATTTATCAATGAGAACAAGAATGAAACCATATTAAATACATCTCTTCAAATGACAAGTGATCTGCAAGAAAAGTGAACATGATGACAGTCGTGTCAGATGTTGTCTGAAGACATTGTTCTGCTGGACATGTTGGAACAAAACAATGCATTTATATGATTGCTATGCTGCTCAGTGAATATTGTGGTTTCTAGTTGTTGGTACCACTGTACCAGACTCGCAATGTGGATGAATGACGAGTCTTCCAGCACAACATTAAACAATATATTGGGTAAACAAAAGCTGTGATAGACAGCAAACATCTTCAAGTTTAGGTGAACTAGTTTTATGCAATACAACATATCTCCCAAATGTCTGTCAATTACGGTTACGTGCAACAACAGATATTTGAGTATTGGTCAATTGAAGTTGTATGCAAAAACAGGTCTCTCTCAGTGTTGCACAACTACTGCTGGATGCAAGACAATAGACATCTTTGAATAGTGGTGAACTAAGGCTGTTTGCAAGATATCTTCAAGTAATGGCCATCTAAAGTTGTGTGCAAGACAAATGACATGTTTGAATAATGGCACACTAAAGATGCATGCAAAACAAATATCTCAGTCACCTAAAGATTTGTGCAAGGATTTAGGTGCAAACTATTCTGTTGAACACTTTGCACCCTTTTGTTTTCATTCTCTTTTGCAAACCGTTTCGTATTTAATTGACCAGACTTTCATTGTGAACAGTATTGGTAATAATATAATTGTATTTTCTTTTACAATGGCCATGTTGCCTTTGTCTGTGAGCAGTTCTCTGGATCAGAATCAACCAGACATACATGTAGTAAACAAATGTAACAAGAAAATCGTTATCAGTGTAATGTTGAAATATTTTTAAACATTAAATTTTGTGTATATTTATTATATTCATTTGTATGATTATTTTGTAATGAAAAACATGTTTCTTATATGACTGAGATTGATGCAGTCAGGCAGAAGGATATGGAAGATGGTAGTCTTCTACATCACTGTACAGGATACAGGTTTTCTTAGTGAAGTATTCTTGAAATCAATCCCACAGTAAATCAAAAGACACAACTTATGGATGTTGCTTTGGAATCTATATAATTCACATCAATGTTGGTTTCTGTTGGTGGATGGGACCAATGAGCTTATGTACCTACTAGTTCCGTTGTCGAAACACTGGTAGTTCTACAATAGTTGCAAGTCCGTTTTATGAAACACCTTTATTGCTAGTATGACTTTTAGTGGTGTATAGTAAAATGGACTTATTATTGTAGTGGGTGCCTACAATTGGAGTTACAACTGTATTGTAGTGATATTAGCTTTCGAACAATGCGGGCCAAATCATCTCATTGTTCAGTTGTAATTATCAGCAACACTAGATACCAACACACCCAAGGGTGGCTTTAAACTATGGATTTTTGGCTCTCGAATACGACAACCTGCACCTTTTTCCATATTCCTTTGTATAATAATATATTATAATAATTATCATATAAGATGTGTGTGTGTGTGTGTGTGTGTGTGTGTTTATGGGGTGTGGGGTATATTGTGTGTGGGGTATATTCCCTGGATCTGGACTTGCGGCCAATTCCCATGTCCAGTTCCGGGAATAGATCTCACCCCAGTAAGCTTATTAAACATACTGTACATGTCTGTGATATTGATTGTTAAGCATATTATTAAAGATCTTATTTTATCTGGACTGGAATTTTATTAAAATATTTTTGTGATGGATTAGATGTTTGAGAATTTCATCAACAGAATATTCCATATGTTATGCAACAAGATGAAGAAACTGTCAATCAGGTCAGCAGGCTATCTCATTTGATGCTCAATGATTTAGATGGTCATCCCTATACAGTGTTAACTACTGTTTAGCTATTGAATTTATTGATTTTTGTTTGTTTTGTTTTTGAATTAGGGTTTAGAGCTGATTTCAAGATTCTTTCACTTATATCATGACTTGTACCATATTTTCCCATGACTAACTTTTATTAGAGGCAAATGACAGTTTCCATTTGCATGGGCAAACTTTCAATATAGTTTTCTAGTTTAGTTGGCATAAGGACATCAGAAATGACAAATATTGTATGTGTGATAAATAAACAATAGAATATATTTTTCATGTAAGTATAAATTTTACTTACATAACAATGTTATCACAGACATTTTTCCTTGTACAAACAACAGGTTAAAATACAAGACAAAAAACAATAATGAAAACAGCATTGTTCTCCAGTATGACCACATCAGTATGAATGATGTTGTAGTTTACATTTTTGAATATGTTTTCCAAATTCTGTAAAGTTATTTCATGATTCAAATTTGAAATAGCAGCAAACAACTAATTGCAATAATACCATCACTTCATCTACTTTGCTTCATCAAATTACAAATGTACCGTAATATCATCATAGGTTTGAAGTTGATTGCCTGGGCAATGACAGTAATATTTTTCTATATAATTAAACTTGTTAGATGGGCAAAGATATTCCATAATTTATTCCTTGGAATCTGCGATTCCCCCACCACAGATGGCATACGTGGCTTCATTTTCTGGAAGGTCGGGACTGAAATAAAATAAAACATTATCACTGAAGTAATTAATGATTCAATAGTTCAATCCAATCATGCCTACTAATCCTCTGATATTTAAACAGTGGCTAGCAATTGATATTATACAAATTCACAAGGTTGAAAAGTATCACATCAATTATCTATGATCAAAGTCAATGTTCTCAACACTAATTTTTACGTTCACATTCAATAAGACTGCAATGTTAGCAATCAAAATGCATCTTCTGCAAATTAATTAATGCATATCGGTATGGTTTGAAAAGTATGAAAACTCCTCCAAGTATATATCTCAAGCATGAGAATATTGACATAGGTACAGTATAGGAAAATTTATGTCAGATTAGATCTCGCTGATTGGCAACCAATTACTTAATGTTTATTATTAGTCAGCCAATCATCAATTCTCATTAAGCACAATATGGTAGCACATATTACAACGATTAATAAAAACAATGGTGATTGAAATAATCAGCAAGTTAATAAAAATCTATATTGTCCCAAGAAATAATGTTCTATACATACATTTTGTTAAAGGCATACAATCACGATTTGTTGACATTTCAGGGTCAAACATATTTTACCTGAAAATATGTACATTTGATTTGTCTATACAAATATTGGGCAACAAGCTACATCTTCTGCATGCCCCACTGGTTTATAATATTGTATTTTGAAAATATTGAAAACCAGTGAGATATAAGGTAAACACGATAAACAGAAATTGAAATATTGATGCAACTTATCTATTGGAATGATAACTGTTTTACAATAGCTATTTAACCTGTCATAAATTTTTGCAATTCTGTTTTCTCCTCTCCCTTTCCTCAGGCTTATTCTAACAGTTGAAGCATGAGCAAGGATGTGTCCACCGATAGGCTTCTTTGGATCTGATTGGAATCTGTGAAATGCATTAAGAGGCAACTATCTGTAGCTCAATCATAGATAAACAAATGGAAAAATGGATCTTACTAGTCTAGTTCCTGTGTGATAAGGACTATTAAAAATGAAAATATGTCCCTATAAACTTTGAAATAACTTTGGAATGAACAATACTGGTAAGCAAGAAAAGAAAAAAAATGTCCATGTCTCGCATTATTACACGTTTTTTTTTGTGAAGAACACTGATCACATGTCTAAGGAAATTTGAAGAATGCAGAATTATTTTACTTCCAACTGAAACATTACTACTGTACAGTACTTACGACATTCCAGCCCCTGGATCTGAGGTCATCTGATTGGTAACAAATACAGCAACATTGTATTCTGGAGAATAATGAAACAGTATGAATTAACATCAACTAGCATCCATGGTATAAATAATCTAATGATCATAATATTATGCTTCCTATGCATAATAAACATGTCGCATATTAATGTAGCATCGGAACAAAACATTGTATCTTAAATGACACAGTCTGGTTGGTTACTTGCCTTCAGCAACTTTCTGTAATCTTGACAATAACTGAGCTAATTTCTGCTGTCGATCTGCCAATTCTCCTCTACCACTGAAGTCCACTCTAAATAGTGCCATAATGGAATCTACAATCTTCAAAATATACCAATCAGATGAGTTACAGATGGACTATTAATGATTTAATAATGATTTTATTAAAGAAATCAAGCTACTTATATATCATTTTCAAATTATTGTTATGAAAGTGACTCATACACAAAATTAATATTATATAGACCTAAAGAACTGAAAGAAATGAATCACTGTATGTGGTGTAGCCACATACAGTGATTTATTTCCTTCCAAATCAGCTAATTTTCCAGGCAGTCAGCTGGTGAACTGGAGTGTGTGACCGTCCCTCAACCGTCTGACCGAGGACAGCACACTCTTCTAAACATGTGACTAACATAAAGGGGGACCCTTTAACATAAAGGGGGATCCCCATGAATATGCACCATTTTGTAAACAATCCTTGTTTACTATCGGCAGGTAAAAGCATTTATTTCGATGGGTTTGTGTGGCATTTCAAGCCTGAAAGCGTGCATTCTTGCAAATATAGCTCTATATATTTTATATGACCAATAATAAAAATGGGCATAGGTCAAATCAAACTATATTTGCCACAACCACCACATAGTGTAAGAGTCCTTTTAACAATAAAACTAATTATATATTTCCTCCAAAAAAGAAGAAAAAATACAGCCAAATCTTGTGCCACCTACCAACATCTTAAATACCCCAGGTTCTTCATAAAATTTAGCAGCTACAAAGTCCAAGAGTTCGTACTGATGTTCACCTGAAGAAAAGAATATATACGTCTTTCTCAACAGTTGCACAATGTTCCACACCTAAAGCTTTTGAAAAGAGGACCCCAATGGTCGATGTCAAACTCGACTTAAGCAATCAGTGAATCAAATCTGAATTGATACCATCTACTTGCGGGAAATCTGTTAATATTGATGGCCAAAGCGGTTTTCTATAAATATGCTGTAATCTGTAGATTCACAAACTTCCACAAAGTTTCCTTTAGTCATAATACAATCAACTGAATTGGCATGGCTTTGAGACTTGTCAGATTTCTATCAAATTCAGAGTGCAAGATATTTGGATGACTGACTTACTTGTATATGCTCTTGCATACAGAACATTGTCCAACACAGCAGTTTGGTCCAAATTAAATCTGTCTGCAATGTCTCGCAATCTGTCAGGACGGCTAGTTGTATATTAAGGGTACTAAAAGTCAGCAAAACTATTAAAACGGCCATTTCCTAAATACCTGATGTAAAGGCAAACATGTAACATTACATCCACCTACAGAACTGATATCAGACAATTATTGTTATCTTACATTTTGCTTGCGGGGAAAGGATACAACGTATTCTCTGTGTCAATGAATACAACTTTACCCCCACAATAGCCATTGGCTCCAGGCAGTTGTGATGTCACTGAAAAACAAGAGTATGGGTGAGACCATAATATCAACTGAAAGTGCAATTATCAGAAGTTGTTGAAACGAAAACAACTTGCATACTATGTGTGGATTCCAATTTTTTACTTTGTTTGGTATTTATTAAAATATTGTTACCACACAATGTATGGGACAACTGTGTCTTCCCAGTTCTGAACTCTCCAAAGGCTTCGGTGATGGCCATGCTCTCAATACCTCCTCCAAGCAGCTTGCTGAATGTGTATATAGAAAAGGAAATAAGAGTATTACTGAAAGATATAAGAAATACTAATTAATTTTCTTTTATATTTAAAAATATATTTGGGATAGTGTCAAAAGCAAATTTTATCAGATGTTCTTTGATTACTAATAGCAGTGTATAGTAATTAGTATCTAAAAAATATTATTTTTCAAGATGCCATTGATTAAGGCACCTACTCCAGTTCTTGGCTCCCTGTTGTCACCTTGAAGACCTGCTTCCTTTTGTCTGCATACTGCAATGCAGTGACAAATCCTGGGTCCTGAAATATATTAATAACATATATATGGTATGGTTACATAATCTTGAATAATTTAAATGTATAACTAAACAAGAGCAACAGGAGCTGTATGAATGAACAAATCTGGTGCATGAATATACAAAAATAATTAAATGAATTCAGTATGACATGGAGAACACTATAAATAATTATCCATGCAACTTCTTTGATACATAAAATAGATTTGAATCATGATATACTGAATATATTTGATTATTTTCAGGTAATATATTTTGTTTGGTCATTATAAAGTATTTCAACTAGCTAATTGTATGACATTAAACAGATATGATCTAATAATATTTACCACTAATTTAGCTGCGGCCTCTTTGATTTTTTCCATCTTTGCCTCAGATATGCCCTTGATATTGCACATTCTTTTACGTGTTGTCATTTGTATACCCTGAAAAAACCCATCTACCTTTCATTCTACTTTAATACCTATTAATATATCTCTCCCTAAAAGCAAATTACATCTTGCTCTGAAATTATAATGCCTTTTGAGTATGATTTCATGCTCAAACTCAAATTTTATATGGGGATTTGTGAACTAAACTGAGTTGATCATGAAATTGTACTCAAAAAGGTATTGTAATCTCGGGGTCTGGTGAAAGCAAATTTTATGATTAAATATACTGGTTTATCCTCAAATGAATAATATTTCAGGAAGTACATGCTTGCAAGAGTAGATTGTTTTGTTTTTATTAGCACTGTAAGATTAGTAATAAATATGCAATCAATGCCAAATGATGAGCACATAACAGTGCACAATGTCTTTATGTCATATGTATCTTGCACTTAATTGTCCATTGTTTTTTAATATATTTATACCCGAAAAAAGAAATTAGTGAGAATGATACTTGTGAATAAAGTTGAGCTCTGTCCTACAGGTAACAAAGTGTGATTAGTTCATTTAAATTTTACTGTTAATAATTCTGGTATTTGTGTATTCTTACCTTTATTGTACATATGCCAGCTTGCTTCAATTTCTTGATATCGACAACATTCTAAAAACATGGAAAATTTCTCAAAACATGCACTTTAAACATTACTTTTGTAAGTTACATGTATTCATGCATAAGAAAATATATATATTGTAATGTACACAGCCTAGTGAACAACTGAACATCACTATATGGTGTTGAGAACACACTGATCAAACTGTGCATTGCTAAAATTTAAAATCTGCTAACATTGTATATTTGCCAGATAAGAGTGAATTATTGTTTTACGTCACAGCAGGAATCTTTCACCCATACGCGACGAGGCCAGATAACAAAATACAATCAAGTAATTATGATAATCTATATAAGCTAAAAATTGTAATTTACCTAACCATCTACTTATTGGATGAAGTAAGAGACAAATACACTCTCTCTCAAATACTTACTATTCCATGACTTTGTAGTTGATCAATGTCCAGAAACAGAGATTCCTAAATGAAATGGAAAACAGAATTTGGGGGTTTATTCATATTCACATAAATGTACAATAAAAAATCTGTTGAGCTTAATTGGACCTAATGATGTCTACTGTTTAAACCAGACCAATGTAATGAAATCGTTGTTTTTTCTTTCTCTTTCTGGCAGTGACATAACAAAATAATAGGTAAGACATACAATAATATCATTTTTGTTAACATAACAACAAACACCTGAAAGAAAGTTATTCTTGTTAATGTCATATACATGTACATGTATAATGATAATGGATTCCTTGCACATTATTTGTTGCTTAGTATCTGTATAATGTCAGAGAGAACAACAACAAAAAATCTAAATTCAGTGTAATAACCTCCTCTTCCGATTCCAGTTCTGCTTCTACAACCTGATCTTCAGCTTCCATATTCTGTCACAGTAGTGGTTGATGTTGATGAACTTACTATCTGAAAGTATTGATTCATTACAATTTGTGTCTTACAAATACTATACGGTATATAAATGTTTAAAAAAAAAAAAAAAAATGTGCAATACAATGGAATACTTTATTTACGTCTCATGTGACACTGCACAGGAACATGAATGATTTTATGTTGCATGCTCATGCATTTGGGAATTATCAGATAATCATGATAGTGATGTCCTACATAGATACTGGGGTGGCATTCCATTCGTTATACTTATTATTGGCAGGAATAATTAACATTAATTCCGATTATACCACTATTCTGCAGTCAGTGATTTAACGACTCTCGATCTGCATATGTGAGTTATGGACATGCACTTGATCCTGCGGTATAAGACGTTATCCGACGGTGGCAGAAATAGGGGCACGGATGAAATGGGGTACGTGGGATATTTAGTCTGTTTGATTTGATTTTGAGTTCAGAACTATCAAACTACTAATTCCGTTGCGATTAGTAATAATATATACCGCAAACAAAAAGTCTCTTGCGTGGTTATTTATCAGTTTATTCTTGGTTATTTAAGCACTTCCCGGCTTCGCCGTCGTCTGCTAGGCTGATAATCACGTGATCACGGAGCAGGTGCGTACCTTTGCGTTTCATTTCAAGATAGATTAATAATATTAGCACTTTTTTAGAATTCGATATAAAGAAATATAGTAAAGAAAATATGGTAAAACTTTGGTTATAAGAACATGAAACAATATTTTCGGTTATCGTTGCTGCTGATTAAACGTATTTCCTCATTTGCGCATGTGCGAATAATAGTTGGAAACAGCGTGGTGTAACGTTTTTACCTCAGTGAAGCGACAACATCGCCGAGAGGATCAAAGTTATAGCATATTTTCCTTGAAACATAATCGCATAAACATGGTAATTATGATTAATACGAATCATTGCCACAAATATTTTAACTTTTGCATTGTAAATCTGTAACCGCCTCTGTTTTCGCGCAACCTCGTTGCCTCGGTTTTCGTGTATTGATTTTTGTTAATTTTACAACTGAAATTTCATATTCATCATAAAATGTGTTATTAAAATGACATTTTCGAGATACTTTAGTATTCATTTCGTAATTTTCTTTATTATACAGATTGCATATATTATTTATGTTAATATTTCTATTTAATGGAAATTGACATTTGAACTATTCTGTGGTTTATTTGTGCTTTGGAATATTGCCAAACAGTTTCTAAAGTTGATCTCCGTAAACAATCATTTTTCCGTTTACCATGGAAAGGGGTATATGTCGGTGTCATGGCTGCTGAAGTGAGGACTTCGCTTGGGCCGGTGTATTGTTAAATTTAAGCATGGTAATAGCAGTGTTTTGTGATATAAAGTGCGGAAGTGAGTGTTCTTTATGTTTAACATTAGAATTTCGATACAATTGTCAATAGGTGACGTGCAGATTGCTTCGAACATTAATATTAATACTACGAAAAGTGGTCACTAGATGGTATAACTTCTACTTCATCATTTTGTTGCAACTGTCAACAATGTTGTAGATCTATCAGTTTAAATTTAATAGATTGAAAAATACCTTACAATATATTTCATGGATTATCTCTTGCACAAGATTTATTGCATTTATGAAATTTAAGCTTTCAAGGTAGTCGGAACATGTAATAGAAATTGCCTGTCCTGTATAATGCATATCGAAGCTAAAGTCTCCAAGGTGTAATCTGTTAAATGCATACCATTTCAGCTAGGTGACCTACTTAAAGGCATACAATCACAAGATAAAAAAATATATAAATGAAATAAAATGTGAAAATATCGAAAACCATTGGGGCATGTGGAAAATGTAGCTTGTTGCCCAAATATACTTGTATATTCAAATCAAAAGTGTGAAAGAAAGGGGGTTTGAAAATCTGCAATGTTAAAGGTATCTTACAGATTTTACCACCATTAATATTGGGGCCTATGGAGAAGAACCCCCATATTATTTTCTGAATTTCTAGCACTCAAATGGACATACTTTCAGGTATGAAATTTGTCAACAAACCGTAATTGTATGCTTTTAAGGTAGTCTTTTGGACAAAATTTGAACTGTATATACATGCAAAGTATACATTATCTTGACAAGGCACATATATTATTACTTTTACACCTCCAACAATCTTTTCACTGCTCTATGGTAAGAGGGGATGAGCCATACAGTTCTTGAGTTTTTTTTGATGATTCCAGAGTCAAGACGAAATAAACCCCAAGGCCTATCCTCTGGCTGATGCCAAATTGACAAAGGATATTTTGGACCTTGTACAGCAAGCAGCCAACTACAAACAACTCAAAAAGGGTGCCAATGAAGGTTTGTTGTACTTTTACATTACTTTGATCAAAAATGACAAATTTGCATTCCTCTATAGAGATTGTCAATCATGTGAAATGTTCCAACAGCAGCATTTAGCAACAAACCACCAAAATCATCAGTAGCTCAATTCCTTCTAAATTAAAGAACTTTGTTCATTACACTAACTTCACCAGAAGAATATATTTTTTTTTTATCTCATTACAGCAACAAAGACACTGAACCGAGGTCTGGCAGAGTTTATTGTGATGGCTGCCGATGCAGAACCCCTGGAGATTTTACTGCATCTTCCTCTACTCTGTGAAGACAAGGTATGTATTTACTGTGGCACTACATTTAAGTCAGGTGAACAACAACAAAAGACAAGATAATGTCTTGTGTGATGGTGATGATCTGTTTGGGGGAGAGAAAAAAACCAGTATTGCCTTTGAAGGGGTATTTTTGATAGATGACATATTTTAAGTGCATATCGTAGCAACACCAGTAAAAAAAAATCATAGATCAAAGTTCAAATCCACTCGACTGACATGGTATCAATATCTTGCCTGTGTATAGTTGAAATGTTCCTGTTGTAACGTAAAACACTCATGCATTCATTCTTATCCTTGAAAATTAAAGTTTAAAATGCCCAGGTTTTCCATTTGCATGCTCTAACTTAATCTCTTTAATAAATTTATTTGAAACCATATCTGCACATTTTCTATACAGAACATACTTAAGACAGTTTTGGGAGTAGGTACTTGTACACTTGTAGTGTATTTGAGCACTATTTTATCAGCTGACCCATGTTTTAATTCTGGTCTGTTTCAGAATATCCCGTATGTCTTCTGCAGATCCAAGCAGGGTAGGTCTATCTGTAATGTCTCCTATGTTATAGTGTAGAAGTACTTTCCTATCCTGACACTGTCATATTTAATAACCTTGTTATTTTTAACATCCACATATGTGAATGTAACCCTCCAATACTTGTATTTTTAGCGAAGAAATCTAGCAAGAGTTTCAACGTGGATGTTTAGTGTTCTACTTGAATCTCTTTTAGTGTGGATTTACACAACTTTGGAGGGGTGGGTGGTAGTGCAGTGGTAGAACATTGGACTTCGGAGCCAAAGGTTCCAGGTTCAAATCCCACCCTAGGGGCCAGGCATCAACGTTCGCAAAAGTTACCTTTCTGATGTGATATTAATAGGATGCGATGTCTGTAGAGTGGCAATGCAGTTATCATCCTTGGTCTTGTCAGTACCAGCCAGTGCTCGCAGGTTTACTACAACATTCAGCGCTACGGATGTCACAGGTTTCCTCCTGCCCCAAACTGACAAGTCGTGATATATGTGAAAGAATCTTAAAAGCGACTCTAAACCCCAATTCAAAAACAAAACCAACAAACCCACACCTTTGATGAAATCTGATATTGCTGGCTGGTTGATCTGTGGAATATTCCAGTTTGGAGACCTCTTCCACGACAGCCAGTGTAGTGTGACTAGCCCACCTCGTTCCTTCATCTAACTCAGTATTTCATGAATGATTTGTTTTATCAATCTAAATGGTTTTATTGTCTTACAGCACTTGGTCGAGCATGTGGCGTGTCCCGTCCAGTTATTGCGTGCTCCATCACCAGCAAGGAGAGCTCCAACATCAGCACGCAGATCGACGAGACCAAGCTGAACATTGAGAAACTGCTCATTTAAGAACACTGAGATTAAACTGCTCATCTAAGAGCACTGCAGTGCTATGAACATGGTGCACAGCAATTAACTAGGGCGAGTGGCTCTAGTGATATCTGTACATCTCTAACATGGCTTTCAGCAACTCATGGAGCCATTATCCAGTTTTTGATTAATTTTTGACCATTTTATTTTTTCAGACTATATGTCATGAATCATTTTGCCATGTATCTGTAGATATCTCATATCAAATAAACTGAACATTAGTAAACATTGTCTGTTTTGTCATGGATCAAGATGAAATGTGAAATATTAATGCTAGAAAGTATAATGGAGCCAAATAGCATAGGTGGTGGATTACTAGGTTGTTTCATGTTTGAATCCAGTCCAGGTCCTGAATCCTGTTCCTCAAAACAATAGCCAGATAGCTGTACGAGAGTTGTTACTACTATTGCTGCTGTCTTGGAGCTCTGATACTATTCCTACACTTTCCACAGAATGTAAGTCATAGTAGAACATTGGGCTGGTGGTAGCACAAAAGTAGAACATTTGGACTTTTGAGCCAAAGGCCCAGGGTTCACATCTTGTCCCAGGAGCCAGACATCGATGTTTGCTGAAGTTTTTTGATGCAATATTGATAGGATGTGCTGTCTGCTGTGGCAATGTAGTCGTCATCCTTGGTCTGTCCATACTAGCTGGTGCTCGCAGGTATGCTGGAACATTTCAGCGCTATGGATGTTGTGGCTTCCTGTCCTAAACTGACAAGCCATAATATAAGTGAAATACTATTGAAGGTGTCTCCTAAACCCCAATTTTGAAAAAGAAACAAAAGCACATTTTGGAATAGGTCTGATGAAACCTTCATTTTGATCGTAATTTTGAATTCATATATTCAAATTATTAATATTAATTTGTTACAAAGAACTAGATGATACTCTTCAATTTGTTCTAATACACTTTCAGTAGGCCTATTTAAAATTAATTTGTCATCTAGCATTTTTCTATCGGTTGGATGGCCATGTCTAGATATTAATTACTAGTAATACAAAGGTAGATCTATATAACCTTTCACGATTACACGACAAATTGTTGCGTTCATACTCGTGTAAACATCACAAAAAGTTTCAACTTCCGTGTATACTTTTGCCGAAACTACTTTCATTGGAATGTCAGCATTGTTCTTTTACGTGATGACTGTCTCGTCTACAAAGCCAAGTGACGTCAGTGTACTGGGTTACAAATGTGCATCATTTTATTTTACGCTTATTTCATTTCTAGATGCAGGTTTTCATGACTACATCTAGTCCATTGCCATAATTTTGTGTACGTGTACGTCATCTAACAACTAACTGAATCTAACGTTATAGCTACATGATTCCAGTCGCAAGCTCCGACGTTCACACGAGTTTAACCAGCACTTTCAAATCGGTCATACTTCAGTGAACAACCATAAAATGACGATCATTTCTTAAATAACGTTGTGTGTTTCCCGCATCTTGCCGTTTAGCACGTGATCTAACTCCACTAATACTTTTCTTTTCTTTTGCTTATTATAGCCTACTATTACGACGTAGAAACGGAGTAATGCGAAGCTCAGAGTTCTACCCTTCCTTCGGGGAGATGATAACATGGTTTATTGTTCGTGAACCCACATGCAGATCTATGCTCGTCGGACAGTGTTGAAATTTAAATAAAATACAATCTCAGATTTTCTCGTGCATGTATATTTGGACGGTCGTGTGTCACGTGGACCACCCGTCCGTGAACATATAGCTGTGCAGCGTCAGTTTCGGATCTGAATTTAATGAAATGAACAGCAAAGAACCAATAAACCAAATGGCGGTGTACATCTACGTCCTGTCCATTACTCCCTAGCTCTCCACCCCTACCACACACACACACGCACACCTATGCTTCAACTACACGTCTACACATAGACTGTATATTGAGTGATAGAGAGTGAGAGAAATAGAGTCAGAGAGAGTGTGTGTCATAGTGAGAGAGTGAGAGAAAGAGATAGTGAGTGAGAGAGTGAGCGAGTATGTGTGTGTGTCTGTTTCCCTTATATTTTCTCTTCCTTCATGATATAGCTCAGTTATTTATCGCTTCCCACTTACGCAGGCGTACATACACAAAAACACATGCATATGGACACACGTCATTTTCTCTGACATATAACACAATTTTCTTCACATGATACATTTCCTGTATTTCTCAGTCGTGCCGTGTACTGCATATATAGCGACTTGTATCTCTATCGATTTGCGTCCTTTTGCAATAATAAAATGATTACCGACATGGCAATATCAACTTTGTGGAGTCGTAAAGATCCTTTCTAATTGTCAATTGTCTGGCAGCCAGTGGTTTCTGAGGTTCATCGTCAGATGTAACGTAAAAAGAACCTTTGGTCCCAACACGGGGTCCATAAACAACACGTACAGCGGTGTAAGAGGCATGGATGCTGTAAGGCCATTTTATTGTCTGCCGACTTGTATTTCCAATCAGCTAAGTGAAACTGTCTATGCCATCCTGATCTGTGTTTTGTACCCGAGAGCTTTTTTAGTCAAAGACGAACCATGAATAACACACGTGTGCTAATGTAACTTGGATAAAACGAAGCTTCTCTCGGGGGTGTTGTGGGATCTCCCACCCATCCTCTTCTTATTCTCTCTCTCTCGCTCCCCCTCTCTCTCTATCACTCTCTCTCACTTTCTCTCACACTGTTTCTCGCACTCTCTATCACACTCTCTTTCTCTCACTCTATCACACTTTCACTCACTCTCTCTCTCAGGTCAACGGATCAATGTACACCCATTGGACCCTCGCAACCCAATGGGGGCTATATAACCAATATTATGACGTATCCAGTGCTAGGAGGTTAGCATTAACATTACACGGCCATCATCCCGTGAACTATTTCCATTTTGGGTCAGTAGGGTCATGTTAAATGGAATCACTTCGTTCCCTAAGGTAACGACTTAGGAAGCACATATACTAATATAATAACCAGTTTGTCCGTGTACTATTGTTACCAGCGTGCTTTAGGCTGAAATGAGTCCTAAGTATTCAGCGTATTTGTTTAAACAAAGAAGAATCTCGCTTCACCCAATACCACCACCTTGTCTGTGCCACATCGTATTCTCAACTAAATACCGTACTCCTGTATATTAAAATATCCACCTTGAACAGTTTCTGATTTCTGGAGAATCAGAGGGTAAAGCATTTTATCGGTTCCTTTCATGTAAAAATAACACCAAGATATATAACTTATACAGTCAAACCACGTGTCGAACATCGTGGGCCCATTCAATAACTTCGAGATATTGTGTCATTCGAGAGTTGTCCAAGAGTTGCGTATTTAAATGATTTACTTTCACCCTCTGAAACTATGAATGGTCTAGAGTAGTTCGAGATTCATCTAGACTTCCCTACTGATTATAAGAGACATTTTTTATATGGTTATGATCAGGGGGACGGCTAGAGAGCAAACTATATCGTAAAGTGTTATTTTCTCCCTGCTGGATGCGGACGAAAAATACAAAGACCCATTACATTAAAACGCGCTGGTAATCGCCTCACTTTCCATATACTAGTATATTAATGTGTTCTTGAATGATTTGTTATTTCAAAAACACACTCATCATGCTAATAAATTAACGTACCCCCTTCCTCCTGACTATACCCATGTAAAAGAATCTCATGTTCAGCAGGGAAGGCTACAGGAAGCTCGAGGTAGGTCTATAGTAAGCCCATCCTTGCATCCCAATGGTACTTAATTCGGTTCAGGACTAATTTCATGTGTGCATATATCTAGAGGGAAACCTGCGCAAACAGACAAGCAATTAAATCATTTCCCCCGATGAATTTGGTGTAAAAAATCTATCCAATGAAATATATTTTAATCGTTCTATTTATAGCTCCTAAACTGTTTGCGCAAGTTTCTCTCTAGATGTGTGCCAGGGGTACCACATGAAGTTAGTCTTGAACGGAATTAAATATCCCTAGGGTGCGAGGATAGAATAGACTAGCTATGACCATGTTGAACCTCAATAATGAAAGGACCTCCATGAAATATTCACCAAACTATGGTATTATGCCAGGATCTATTTAGATGGCATCATTATGACAGTACCCAAGAGACACACATACTGTAAATTACACGATAAATGGCAGTAACCACTCGCGTTATTTCTCCAAGGTTAGATATGAGCATTAGCGTTAACCTGACAATGGCATGGCCTCATTGACGGGCATCACGGAGATGTATAGCTTCATATGTATGGCTTCTGTGGCTACGAGGATGCTTTGAGGAGTAGCTCCAAGTTCCCCGAGTTTCCATTGGCATTGCATTACTCACTCGGCTCACCACCACGGGGCCACCTTTGCTACGGATATACTGGGCTGCCAACAGGTATACTGGACTGGCACATTTTT
>JAUTBT010043422.1:0-16883 GCA_032361225.1 Lepetodrilus schrolli | reverse complement strand
CAACCAGCCGATTGATAGTACCGGGCCAATACTACCACCTGTCTAGGTGAAATCCAGGCCAAAGAGGTGTGTTGGAAAATGGGATCCGCAGAAACCCAATTATCCTCAACCTCCAGGACCCCTTCATCCTCCGACACAGGTCGCAGCCTACGGCAAACAGGCAGCCCCATTTAGTCGCCTCTTACGACACACAAGGGGGTGTGGGGGACCAATTCTAACCCGGAGATTTTCTTAGAAAGGACATCATCGTTGAAGGGCAACGCCACCTCCTGTTTGCCACTGACCATCAGCTAGCAGTTTTGGGGGCGAAACGTCCTTCAAAACAAAAAAAGTGAGGGCAAAATGGTCATGCCCGGTTGGTGGCGAAGACGTGGGAAGTTACAGGGGGCGAAAGGTCTGGCACCCTTTAGTGATCGCTATATAAAAATATTTTATTAATGATGCAAAAAGTTTCATGTTTACTATTTTGCTATCTATGTGGCACCCTTTACAGAGGCGTAGCTTGGTTTAAATTAATGTGTAGGTGGGTCAGGTGGTTGTCGGATGTGTCACTGTGTTTAAACTTTTGGGGAAAGTGTAGGCCACTCACTGCCTATAGGAAGCTACGCCCCTGCTTTAGCTTATCAACCGACTCAATCTTGCTGCAAGATGCTAAAAATAGCTGCAAGATGGCATCGGTTGACGAGAGCGATCGGTGACAAATTTAATAAAATACTACGTAAAAACAGCCTTTTCCTTCCAGTATAAGCATGGAGATATGAAGAATAATGGTTTGTGAATCCATTCCTAGCTGTATTTATGCCACACGTAGTGATTAACCCAGCACATTGAAATCTGGTGCGTACTTTTGTTGATGCATATTACTGCAATCCTAAAGGGTGCCATATAAATAGCAAAATAGCAAACGGGGCACATTTCAGCTACAGAACTGCAGCTGGGTTAGGACATAAAAAGTGTTTTGGTTTTGTCCATTCCATGAAGTATTTACGAGATAATCTACGAAATAGGGGTGTCAATGCATTTCATGCCAAACTATAGTCTAGCTCACTCTAGCTAATATTAGCTATAAATGTAAAGTACATTCACTCTACATATAGGCCTACACATTCCTTAGATGGGCAATTTTGGTCGATAGCCAGCATAAACATCCTGTAAAACCTAAATAATGTTCAGTAATATCTGTATTCTTTATATTTTATATATCTTATATATTTTTTTCTTTTTCTATCTTGAAAAATAAATATCAAAAGATGGAAAAGGAAAAGCAGTGAATTAATAAATTAGTGCTTTACGTCCAGCGGGAATATTTCACTCATACGAGACGACGAAAACCAGCGAGACATGGGGGAAATATAGCTTGTTCCCCAATATGCGCTAGTGCAGACCAATCAAATGTACATACTTTAAGTGAAATACATTTGACCATGAAATATAAACACCCAAATTTGTCTCTTCATTTTGGAGAAATGTTTGTATTAATACATAAAATACTAAAATATTGAAAACCTGTGGGACATGTGGACAATGTAACTTGTTGGCCAATATTCTTGTGTGGATAAATCAAATGTACATACTCTCAGGTAAAAATACATTTGACCATAAAATATGTCAACAAACTGCTATTGCATGCATTTATGCCGAGCACCAAGCAGCAGAACAACAAATACAATACGGCAACGTAATTCGGTAAGACACGGGCTGGACTCGAACCACCTCATCTCATTTTGTCACAATGTGCCAAGTAAACTAATAAATGTCTTCACCAATCAGGATTTAACAATATTTGCAATCCAGGTGACTACAGTGTACTGGATTTACAACACCAGTTATGTAAAGGACTATGATAAGTGATTCTCTTTGGTCTAATCCTGTTGAATTTGAGTCGATAAAATATATTGAAATCAAAAATCAACGCCAGCATCCTGGGGATAAACAACACTGAAATGCAATGAAAGAACACCTTTATTCCACTTTGCATACAATTCCTTCACATAAACATATAAGAAATCGCAGATGACTCCTCCAAAAATAGTAATATATGTATATGAATACTTGTGTATATTGCTGCCAAGTGCTCTGAGGCTTAACTCGGCGACTGCGACCAAGTTGGAAGAGTAATGCTAAGTGAAAAAAAAAGCCATGTCTTGTCATCCCTGTAACCACCCACCCCATCCTACCCCACCCTGCCCCGCCCAACCCTACCACTCTCGTAGCCCCGTACCCTGACTCCTCTGCTTCAGAGGAATATAATGCATAATAAAATACCAATTGAGATATTAGTAAAAGGATAAGTGCAGTGTAAAATTTGGTATTGTTTGCATTATATAAAATGAATGCCATTAAATCACTTGTTAATGTAGAAATAAACATGCAACTGGACTATAGTATAAATAAAATCTAATTCAATTATTTAAATCTCAAAAAAGTAATATCTTTTCATTCAACAGAGCAGTCTTTCGCCTGTAAAATGATTTGTAAAATATAATGGTTGTATAGAATACTTCTTTGAAATTATGCACCGGAAATAAAAATACATTAATTGTTGTTATTGTTTTAGTGTACCCTTTGACAAAAAAGCTACACCAGCACTAAGGGTCCAACAAAGCAATTTGCAAATCGACCATCACATATTTTCTGCATTTACTGAATTAAAAATAAGACTTGATTATGAAAGCCTTTTACAATCAAATTCATCTTCAACTTAATAATTGCTTTAACCTTCACCATGCTGGAGTCAACCAGAGGGGCCCTATAATAGTGGTGATTGCAATCCACTGTGAAGGAAGGCAAAGTATTTAACACCCACGCAAGATACAAGCCCGAATAGATCGCTCTGAACAAATAGCATTGCACAAATACGATATGCAAAACATTTTAGGACACGCTTTCCTGAATAGCACTATTAATATATATACAAAGTAAACATGTTGTATATGTTATGTATATAAATAAAGGTACACAATCTAGCAAAGAAATGTATCACACACACGCACGCACAGAGACTGGCTGCTAAGTACTATGTTTACAGGTGGGAAGGGGGAGACAACTGTTGTAAAGATAGTAGTTGCAACATTCTCCAAATTTATTATCTTTGCAAGAATATATTCCCCAGGTGTCAAAGTTGCAATAACGAAAGCTGTCTTAAAAATGTCGTCAGTAAATAGCTAACTTGATGTGATTAAACTCTTATTATTGGCAAGTACGTGAACTAAACAAAGCATTTCCGAATACCAAAGATGGGCAAATGAACTTATGTATTAGCTAATGTATAGACATACTGTCTGAATCTCAAGATTGAAATAAAGTAACATTTCGAAATTCGTTCAGTAGTTTAGTAGTCCATATATCACTATAGGAACATAAAACCATCACAAAATTGCAAACATCAACATTCACATGAAAATATGTTAGCTGGGCCATAGAAGATTAGTATCACATTTCTACCAAGTTGCTATCCCATGGGCATTACTTGTTTTGCTAAATACATCCTACTACCAGATATTCTAAATTTTAAATCCAAATCCTAAAGTCGCCCATAACCATGTGAATGAAAACTAGTAAACATTTAACGATCAATTATTCCTCTTTTTTTTTTAAATAATAAAATTAAAACTATTGTTGATGGGAGTCTTAGCACTTGGTGATTACCACAAGGGGGGTTTGGAATGTAAATCACACAAAATTCTACCATCTTGCATGTAGGAATCAATAATGAAATTGCTCAACTAGCATTAAAGCCCTAAAGGCATCTATAGGCATCCCGTCAAGATCACCAGTTTTTTCTCTCTCCCCGATACGTATCAAGGGTGAGAAAACCAAGTCAGTAAAACAAAACCCAGCTGAAAATGGTACCCGGTCTGCTAAAGAAATTACCATGGATTCCTGTACATGCACTTTTATACCTTACATTAGTTTCTTGAATTGCCTTACGATATTTTCACTTTTAGAACCTGCATGGACCTAGCAAATTGGAAAACATTCTGTAGGATAATTATAGCATTAAACAAGATGAACAAAACCGTAAGTGCATACATATACGGGCTACTAATTACGAAAAATTGTAGCACCAAGATCTCCAATTTTGGAAGTTGATGTTCATAAATGATACAACAACTGTTGGCATTTAATATTCCTAAAGTATATTTCAACAATTGGCATTTAATGAAAATAAATTCAGTTTGTAGGAAATTCATATAATGCAAATGTCAGAGCAACTACACACACAGTAAAGGGACAAATTAGATTCTGCAAAGATACGAATGTATTGAGCAATTGGTACATCACATATTTTGTAAACTTGTATAAAACAAACACAAGGGGGAGTACCAAATGAACTTGGTTGGTTAAGGCACCTACTGAAAAATGCTTCTATCAACAGAATTCTGTACTGGAGGGAAAGAACGTTCAAGTCGCCATATATACTTTACACATATCCAATATTGGTAGTTAACATTCTGCATATGTTGCGTTGTTGACAACTGTTGTGCAATACAAAATTGACTGCAGGACATTCCAATTAAAAATATTTAATTTAATGTAAAACTGACAACTTCAAAGTAGACCAATTTCAACATTAATAGTATTGCTTTGCTTCAATATGTATGTAAATGAATAACAAAATGCATCTCTTTACATCTTTAATAGCTACTTGTTATATACCTAACATAGGCGTGCCAGAATACATAGAGCAATAGAGCTGCATGCAATAGTCTGACCAAGGCTTCTGTAGTTTCCTCCAGTGAAAGGTAAATTAATGCTTTTTAACACCTCCATGTCATGTCTAGGCATATCATGCTGGCAAGATGCAGACCTTTGAAAACATCAAGTGTTACGATTGTGTTAGCAATTTTTTAAGTTTTCTTCCGTTTTCCACGGAATCTCGGTGACCTTGTTGCTATCTGCTGATGGGGGTGGCTTTGGGGGTTGGGGGTGTTGGATGGAGTGGGGAGGGGGATTCAAAGGGAGATAATCCACAACTTATTAGAAAGTAATTTGGGTTTGTATGCTGTTGTAGGGATACTGTGGTATAAGAACCAACAATAAGTATACCAGCAAAGTGCCTAATATTCTCTCAAACTCTTCCCAAATAATGAGACACCATCCTTAAGCTCGATCCACACTCAGTGACTGCTTTTACATTCAGATTGACCCTGTGCAACACCATTACCAAGAACTTGGTTCTGAAGAGACAGTGACGGTAATACATTAAATAGCCTACACATATCAGCGAATCCAAGCCTGTGAATTAAATTTGTAATAGCCGTCTTCTCACACATTGCTAAGTTAACACAAGATCAAAAGGCATTGATTGAATTTGTGTTTTTCGTCACAGCGGGAACCTTTCAACCATACACAACCAAGACCAAAAGGAGCTCCCGATTGGCTCAAGCTATGCCATTTTAAAAATTATTATTCATTCTGATCCATTAAAATGCAACAATGAAGTTGTCAATATTGCCTAGGGTCAGTAGCGTATGTAAGGAGTCACTGGGCATGTGTCTTAGAAGATGTTAGGCCCATGGCAGGGTCCAAACTCGGCAAACTTTGGCATTGAAATCACACACTAAACCACTGCACCATACATCAACACAAGCATTGCATCACAAAACACTGTCACACCGTATGCTATTTTTTTTTCTCCACACATGCACACACAACTAGTCTGGATATGTAGCAAATAAACCCCAACAATCCTACAAGACGGTGACAAAACAAATTAACCCTCTCCACACTGAATGCAACCAGAGATGCCCTAAAGGGCTGTACTTGTGCGTAATCCAGCAGGGAAAGGGTTAATGCTGTTCACACCAATTTAGTCTAACAAGTTAGTTTTGAGCACACCTTAGAGAACCGTTTGATTATATCTCAGAAATTGCAGGCAATATACGGTACTACCTGTCATGGGTAAAGCTGGTAGTATCTCTTCTCAATACACATCATACTGTACGGGTATGATAAACTTCCAGATCCAAAATATATATTTCTTTCAAGCTACAGTTATTGCTCGTACAGCAATGGCCAGTAAATAATCCTAAAATACTTTTCTACATAGGTTTGGAACACTGAAGGTCCTTTTTTTCTTCTTTCCAAATAAATATCAACAGCACTGTTATGCAAGCTATTATTATGAGCAGCAGGAGAATATGGGTACAGGTAAAGTTCTGTACAATATAAAATGGTAGAAGATGTACATGACTTTTTGTTTTGGCACTGAATACAATCTTTCATCGATCACACAACTCGTTAAATCAGACATAACCAAAAACATTATATCTCTTTTCTGTTTCTTGCTTTTGTAATAAAATGATGAGGGGGGGAAAAATAATAGAACAAAATAGAATTAAAACATTGGAATTCGCTCAAGCAAATAAATCTGCATATTAAGAGAAATAGGTAAATTTAAACCATAGGCAAATCTAAACCTTATGCAAACATTCATCACCAACGTGTAAATTGTATACTTTGTAAATGTTGATTGGAGTACCGAAACTGCATAGAATTTTGGCATTTAAATATGAAATTGTGAAAACAAGAAGCATATATTTGGATGCGAGGTCTCGCGTAGAGACCCTGAGCCAGTATATGAATATAATAATAAGTATATTAATAAAATAATGAGCAATGATGGGGGGAGTTAATTTGGCTGTAAAACAGTGGTAGTGAAGGAGTGTAGAGATCATCAACATATAATTTGATCAAAGACAGCCAAAAATATGGCATGGTTTGTATAATCAAGACGAGTACAATTCAACATGAAATGCTGTTACCCTTCCCCTCCCTTTAATACACCCCCCCCCAACCCGCAACCCCACCCTTCTCAAAGACATGGACGTGTATAGACTCGAAACAACTGCATACTAGTCTCAGCCTGCTTCCTTGGCAAGCCTCAGAGCACCCAGGACACAGTAAAAGTCAAAGTACAATAATTAATACAGTGACTCTACTTGTGTAACATTGTATATCATTGCAATGTGATTTTCTCAAAAAAATTAACAGAAACTAGGGAATGGCAAAAATAAAAAGCACATGCTTCAATTGATAAACAAATCATTTTTTTTCAATGCAAAAAACTTTGTAAGTAAACACAGAGTTAACTGGAACGATCAGCCCAAACTTGAATAAACTGTTAAAACCAAGTAATATATAATCAACTGCAATCATCTCATGCAACAGTGTAAAGAGTTACTTCAACATGTGGCCCACTATGGATCCTGGAATTACTCAAATCAACGCCGTCAGTCGTCGTCGTCCTCGCATATAGTCACTCACCACTGTCAGATGGTAGCTTCCGCACTAAATAGGCATAGCTCCGGTAATAAAATCAACAGAAACATCAGGTGATCGTAAACATCAGCTGAATATTACGGAAAAATAACATTGCAAAACATCAATTAAATATATAATTGTATATGAAAAGTGTAATTAATAGAAAAGTATTTCAAAAATAATACAGGATAATACCAAATAAAAGAAAACGCCTAACTGCTGACCGGTCGACATTGCTGGCGCCTGGGGGGGCAGCAGACCTGAACAGCCCCCTCCCCACCCGTGCTACACAACGTCGACCAGTCACTAAATACTGGGCAGGCAAGGTACCTGGTAATGATCAGTGCCAGTGACTAAACCCTCTCTCGCTCTCCTCCACAAATTAATAGAATTGGGAGTAACTGAATAATCTGGTTGTAATATGGGCGTGACGTGGGGTCACACTAAATAAAAACTACAATGGGGAGGGGGATGAAAAACTAAAAGCCTGAATAGAGCGTTACAATTAGAGCACCAAAAATTAATATGTATACGTATATATATAATATATGTATATATATATGTGTGTGTTTGTATATGTATAACAACATCCCTGTCTCGATCCAGCACAGTGATTCCGTGCAGTGGGAGGGGCTAGAGGTAGGACGTCTTGTCCCTCCCTGATATCAATAGTAAAAACAGTCTGACTGGTCTTACGGCATGCTACAGCCATCTACGATTGGTTACATTTTTTTTCCTGTCATGTGCCATAACTGGGGGGGCCCACCGGGTTGTTTTTTTTACCCCCGTCTCTCGACAGACTATTGTAGTCGTTACTGTTGCTAAAACATTTGTTAAATTCGTCCTCAGGCATTTTACCCTTCAACAAACTCCAACCAGAATGGCAATATTGGTCTTTGTCCGTCTCAATGCAAAAAAAAAAGTTTTAATAGATTTGTATTATTTGAAAATGTAAACATCGTAAACTTGAAAATTAATAATCAAAACTCTAAATGCAAACATTTCAAAATCTTAAAGTAGCCGACATTAAAACATCTCAAAAAGTTAACTCTTAGTTATTATGAGTCAAGTGAAAACTGGAATTGAAAAGAACGTGAACACTGCCTAAATGAAGGAATACACTATCTCGTTGTGATGATTCACTAAACTAGATTTGTCTTGGGAGTGAAAAGTTCCGAAAACGTCAACACTTTAAGAGACGACTACACAACATTGGGAAGAGGGTGTGCTCAAAAGGGAGCAGCACCTCTTCATTCATTAAACTGCAGTCCAAAAATTTGCTGGATAAAATACACGTCTTCTGGAATACCTTTGGAAAAAAAACTAAATACTCACATGTCGCCTTTTCCAATAAATGGCCCTAAGCTTAGGAAATGGCATAAACCAATAAGACAACACAGTAGTAAACGAGGATAGCATCAGCTGGGAGATAAAACTCAGTAGCCCATCTGTTATTCGAGTCACCACCATGGCAATGTTTAAAAGAAACACCCAAATAAATCAAACCAAAAATGCATGTTAATTGCATTTTATAGACATTAGTGTCCAAAGTAATCTCGAAAAAATCTTCCACGAACCACCATAATTTACAATCGGATAAGTTCCAGTAATATCCAGTTTTACAAATACGATATTTAAATTTCAGATTTTCATGCGACCTATTTTTAAATAGCAATCTTAATAAAAAATGACAACATTTTGTGACCTTTGATTTGAGATAACAGTGTCAAAAATAATCCTCCAATGAACATTACAAATCCTCAAAGTAAGAACTTTTCCATCAAGTAGGTCATGGAGACCTGACTTAGCACTAACTCATAGGTGGCAATAGTAATGTAATAATTACTTCATTAACTCGATAGAATAGATGTGCAAATCATAAACTGACTATAAATATAAGACCTGCGTCAGATTAGCTCAAGATCACACCCAAATTTCTCAAAACAAACTTAATTTTAAAAGAACACAAGTTTTTACTGAATTTTGATTCAATTTGCCTTTCTTCAGAGAAAAATGTAGTTCATTGACAACTTAAATATGCACACCTAGAAAAAAAACTCACTTTACTGAATTTGAAAATTTACCAGGTGCCAAAATGATTGTACAATCTCTGTAAAACCTGAAAAAAAACTACATAACTAAGTTAGCATTTAGCGAACAGAACATGGAAGCTTTGTTCGAGGGTTCGGTTTTGAAACCTGTGACCTTGAATATTCAGAAAACCCACAAACAGGCGACTCATTTACTTTCTGGTGAACTTTCAACAGCATCAGCGGTGGTTGCGGCGGCGACAAGATCGCATAAAAAGAGTAGACCGTTTGTAAAACAGTCTACTAATAATCAACAATATTTTGATTAGATGCATACACTAAAATAAGTATGGTGGGTAGATTGAACTATGAAATGATGTTTTTCTTGTTTTGTTTTTCCTCGCTCTATCAGTATCTCAAAACTGCAGAGTGAGCAATCCTTGCTTCTATAGTATATGCAAATAACTCCAATAAACAGTGAAAACATTTGATACAACACAAAAGTGACAATTTGGTCAACATCACCAATGAAAATATAATACGATCTCTTGTAAAGCTTTATACTATTGTATGAACACAGAAGAAAAAAAACCAATAATAATCCCTTAAGGCACAGCAAAAAAATAATGGTCATGTGAAGACTGAGTATATGTGACTAGAAATAAAGCATGTTGCATAAGATTGATTGGCAATTACAGACCAAATATGGTTACTATATCTATGTTAGGTGACGGGACTGTCCTAGGCATAGTCCGCCCATCATGTAAAACGTGACAAAAAATGTTAACAATCTGACTACAGCATATAGTATATAAATCTGTGCTTAAAAAACTATATTATATCTTGCCACGAGAGGTGAAGTCACCTCAGGGTGAAAAAAATCTGTACTCTTCTGCATTCAAAATATTTGTGGACCAAAACTAAATGTAATAATAATAATATAAAGATAAACAGTAAACATAATAGTAATATAATATAACTAAAAGGAATCCAATATAGTAGTAAACACGCCCCCAAGTTACACGGAGGCATATTGGCACATGAATTTGTTTTTAAGTGATATATAAAGTGTTTAACACCAGCACGTGGTGGTTGTTCTTGGCCAGAGTTACGATGTAGCCCTCCGACGTGATCTTCAGTCCGCAGCAGCGCGACACCTTAACGTAGGGACACTGGAACTCGCCGATCAATGAGCCGTCACGCTGAAACACCGCCACATGGAACCGATTGCCATGGCTGTCCCCGACCAGAACGTCTCCGGCGTCGCTGATGTCAATGCCATTGGGGTAGTTTGTGATGTTCTCGCAGCCAATGCGACGCATGAACTGACCGTCATCGTTAAAAACAACGACACAGTGCCCCTGCAGATGCAACAAAGATGCCGGTTAGCTTACAGTGAAAGCAGTACTGACCATTTTCAAATTTATACCGTAAATACGCTAATAATTGCTATACCATAATTACCTATTACTTGGTATACCGTAATTACCCTAATAATTCAACCCCTAGTTTGAACACCTAAATTTATTGCCAAAAATAAAGATTTCCGACCATAAAAATACAAACATGACCCAAAAAAAATCAAGTAGTAATTTTTTAATCATTCAAACTTTTCACAAATTTTTCACAATGATTTTGTTTTAAATCCTCAATTTAATTACCATTTCATTTACAACCAAATTTGGTACTTTGTGATTGTCCCTAATTACATGAACACCGATCATTTCCATTTTTTTTTCTAATAATTTGAAAGGCTACAAATTTAATTATTTTCTCCAGTGTGAATTATTAGGGTAATTACATTGATAAGAAGTAAAACAAGCAGTAAAAACCATGCCAGACTAAAAGTTGAATGAATTCATTTTGTTTTACGTCGCGGGAATATTCCACCCATAGGCAACGACCTAAAAGTGGAAATGTAAAATAATTATTTTATTTATTTTTTAATTGGGGTTTAGAGTCGCTTTCAAGATTTTCACTTATATCACAACTTGTCAGTTTAGGGCAGGAGGAAACCCGCAACATCCGTAGCGCTAAAAGTGGCAGTAAATCTGCGAGCACCGGCTGGTACTGTAAAGACCAAGGATGATAAATGCATTGCCACTCTACAGACATCACATCCTATCAATAACGCATCAGAAAGGTAACTTTCGTGAACATTGATGACGGGCCCCGGTGCGGGATTTGAACCTGAAACCATTGGCTCTGAAGTCCAATGTTCTACCACTGCGCTACCACCCGCACCAAAACAATGATAAATAGACAATATTAACAACACAATGTATAACGATTGATTAAGTAGATGTGAAACTTAGCCTAGAACAGCGACATTGAGAAAGATGGAGGAAAGCATTGCATCACACCTTGAAATCACAAACGAAGTATTCCTTCCCACTGATGGCGATGTCAGATGGTTCACGCATATAGTCGCTACAGTCAAACCATTTGATGAGGTCGCCTGAATCGCCGATACAGAAGACAGTGGGAGAAACACTATCTACAGCCACAATGTGTCCTGTAACAGATCATATATGCTATATATAGATATATATGCCTTACAACAATGTATAGATACATAGTCTATGTAGACTACTTTACAAAAAAACACCAGTAAATACAACTGAAAAGCAAGACATCAGCTGATATGAGAAATGTACGGACACTTTTTTGACAAGCAAAACATTCAATTTTAGATGAATGAGCAAGTCATTTATTGCTTAACGTTGCAGTGGGAATCTTTCACCCATAGGCAAGGAAACTTGAACCTGAGAAATTGCTTTTAAAAATTGAGAAAATTACTTCACATTCTGGAAACTCATTGAATTATAACTTAACAACACTGTGGGACTGTTTTTATTATTTTACGTTGCAATAGAAGGAAAGCAACTGACCTTGCTGTGTAATAGCCAACCCAGCAACTATGTCGATATAGCGGATGGCTATTTTCTTCACGAAATGTCCGTTCTTTGTGAAGATCTGCATGCGGGAGCGTTCGTTGCCTCGGTCACACACAACATACTTTCCCGACGTACGCATCACCGCCACCTTGCGTGGATACCACAGCTGTCCTTCCTCGCGACCTGACCAATAACCAGTGTGAATTGTTATTTTACGTGACAGCGGGAATCTTTCACTCATACAAAAGCCTGACGTTCAAAGTTCATGCAGTGACTGGTGTATTTAATATATACATGGGTTAATTAAAGAAAACATTTTAATTAATAGCAATGTTCATAAACAAACAAAAAATGTTTTCGTCACAGCAGGAATATTTCACACATACACAATGACACATTTTTAAAAAGATAGAGTATTAAAACAATGCCCCATTGACATTAGTAATAAATAGACGATCTAACATGAGTGGTCATATAATACTGAATTTATTAAACGATTTGGCAAAACTGATATTATGCGAGTAAATAAATTCAGTATATTTCCTGTCAGAGCTATGCTCCTTTCACTATATTTATTGTTAGAGTTAGGGCCCTTCCACTGTATTATTTTCAGTTATTCTCTTTCATATTTATTATCAGTCAAATTCAGTACGCAGCGATGCCATCATTTTAGGATTGTTGTCATGTTACCTGGGATACCAAACTGGTACTTGAATTCGCCAGTTTTCTCAAACACCTGGATGCGGTGGTTGTTGGTGTCTGCCACGATGATGTCCTCGTCGACGCCCAGGCAGAAGCCGTGGGGAGAGTTGAACTGTCCCTTCCCTGGACCCAGCTGTCCAAACTTGCACCTAGAAACAGCCAGAGAGTGAGTCATCAATTGGTTAATCCCACTGCAGGAATCCCACTGCTATATTAGCAATACAGCACAATTGATGGGTTGGATGCTATACGTCACAGCAGGAATATATCACCCATACACGACGAAATACAGCACAAACCTGGACAGATACAGGCTCCATGCTTGTGACAATGGTGTAGGCCAGAAAATCAAAAATCATATTTCAGTTCCAAATGAGAGGGTTAGGGTCAGTTATATCTTAACATCACAGCAGGAATCTTTCATCCTTACGTGTTGGAAATGACATTGGGGTTTAAGAGCTGCTTACAAGATGAAAAAAAACATAACTAACAAACCCAAACTACAGCGAAGACAAAAATGTCGTTGAAGTCATCTGTACCTGATCTGCATGGCGCTCATCTTGCTAGTTCTGCGGGCGGGCGGGAACTGTGACGTGCCTCCAGCTACCGATGGGTCGAAGGTCGTGATCTCTGTGTCGTCGGGTGAGCTCATCATGGAGCTCATGCCACCCATGCTCATGGTGTCCAGGTTGGGCAGGTGCGTGAGGCCAGTCAGATTGCCGAAGGCGTTGTTCATCTGGTTGGACGAGTGCGAGAACAAGTTGGCTGCCAGGTTCTCCAGGTTGGCAGAGTTGGGCGAGCGCTGCGACAGTCCACCGCTCAGCATGTTGGACAGCGATGCGTCCGGCTGAGACAGCGGTGTCTGCGTGCGGCTTCCGGGGTTAGAGTTGCCTCCCCCTGACCCAGTAGAGGAAGTATTGATGTTCAGCCCAGGGATGATTTGCCCGTTCAGGGTCACCTGACCTGAAGAATGAAAGCAAGTCATGCCTATTACACAAAAACAAAAATGTTAAGCCCTGCTGAATACATTTATTACATACTAATTACGTATAATGATTTTATCCAGTAAATTTAAGTCAAGTATCATTATCATCTTATTATTTATGACAAAGGATCGCGGGCAAAGAAATTCATCAAGATCGTGGCATACTATTACATAACAATCTGCACGTTGATGCAGTAAACCAATCACCCTAGCATGGGCATGCTTTTGATGTGGACTTGTTACAATATTAATGTGCACATTATTATTATCATCACACTTTAAAGATCACTGATCCCCAGTACTGGCACAGACAGACATGAGACGGTCGACTTTCTGCTTAAATTGACATATCAGGGATGGAACGTAACCTTAAAACGTACTCACCCAAATAATGATATAAATAACAAAACATTAAATTTCTACTAGCCCGTAAGATACCTTTAACATTAGGAGAAATGGATCGGGATGCCAGGTGAGTGGGAACTTCTAACCATGCATATTGAATCTGTAATGTGCAGAGGGTCACATAGATATTTTCAAATGACCCCCAGGGACCGCCCCCCCACCCCAAATTCGAACACTGCAGCAGTAATATTTCACCCATACATGACTAGCTCCTGACAGCTAAGAATGCGACGACCTACCTTGACTGTTGAAGCCCACGGAGCCCAGCTTGGCCATGGCGGCTATGTTCATCATGGTGGCACTCTGACTGCTCCCGGTGCTGGCCGCATCCAGCGATATTCCGCTGTCCGACATGGCCGGACTGTGCGAGTTGCGCGACAGGCTGCGCTCATGGCTGCTGGACGTCGACTGACCCATGCCCGAGATGCTCCGCCCAATAGGGGGCGGCACCGACACCAGGCTGTGCAACGAGTCCAACATGCTGGAGTTGATGGAGACGGGGGTGATGGCGTGCAGCGAAGGGATAAAGTCCACCACGTTGGGCGGCACCGACGGCATCATGGAGCTGGTTGGGCTCATCACGTTCGGGGGTAGAGAGAACACCTCATTCTCAAAAGATGAATGCAGTGACGACCGCTGGGCATCGGCCTGAAAGGAGAGAGGCACGTGAACGAGTTGTTAGACGTCACAGCGGGAATCGTTCACATGTTGAAGGCACGTGCACGACAATGTTTTAAATACGCCTTTGAAAAATAACATCCAATTTACAATTGACACCGAGCATGAATTCTAAGTCGAAATAGCAAAGAAAACAACACAAATCAAAGTAGAGAAGTAGCAGGCCTCAAAGTTACAAAAGTTTCTAAGGAGGCATTTGGCTCCTGCAGATCCAGAAACGCCAAATGCAAATTTAGGTCGCCATGACTCCCAAATTAGTTGCTAAATTGAGCCCATAATAGCAAAGAAAACAACACAAATCGAACGTAAAAAATATACTTAGAATGTTGCACTTGGGAGCCAAAGATTCCAGGTTCAAATCCTGCCCCTGGAGACCGGCATCAATGTTCGCGAAAGTTACCTTTCTGACACGATGTCTGTATGCGATGTCTGTAGAGTGGCAATGCAGTTATCATCGGTCTCGTCAGTACCAGCTGGGTGCTCGCAGGTTTACTGGGTTTCCTCCTGCCCTAAACTGACAAGCTGTGATATGTGAAAGAATCATGAAAGCAGCTCTAAACCCCAAATTCAAAAATACAAAAAAAGTTATGGAGGCGACCACTAGTAACACCCACCTTATTCTCCTCTTTGGCAAAAGAACCAAAGGTCTTCTTCATAGTCTCCTCGAACAACTCTGTGTCAGCGTTGAACTTGATCTCCACGGCCACGTCCAACTTGGGCATGTTGTTCATCAGCGACATGAGCTGCGTGGAGATGAGACGTTTCATCATCAGTACCTGCACGCCGTTGCCCTTGTCCAGTGTGCGCTCCGTGAACTTGCAGCCGTCCTCGATCTTCTCCACGGTGCTGCCCACTGTGTGGAACATGTCCATGATGGCCAACTCCTGGGCGGTGTGCAACTCCTCTAGCTCTGCCAGTAACTCGTCCTAAAACATTGGACGCACACGATAACATTACCTTTCTAGAGCGCGAGTCCTGATAATGGTAATATATAGTAAAAACTAGATCTTGTGACAGATAAAGAGCCATGTTTAGTTATCAGACATGGCAAGATAATTGTGATTTCAGTGGGGAAACAAATCCAGGGTCTGGGGAAAATTATATATTTTTGCATTAGCAATATTGTTGAAAGACCCGAAACTTTCGTTTTACCCAGCTTTTATCAGGTGTTTATTTCAGCAAACATAGCAAGCCCTTAAATTAAATATGTATATTTGGTTTATGCAACAATTAAAAGACATGCCCATGCATTCATGTTTTCATTTATATGTTTGTTTTTCCACATATGCATATAGTCTACCTAAGCTGTTCCAGTACTTTCTCTTTCTATTCATGCACTTTGACTTGTCTACATCCAGGCATGCTACCCTCTGCCAGACAACACTTCTAAATATGTCACAAATCCTGGGGCACTACCAGTACTAACAGGTTACCAAAGTGGACCCTGGGGGAACTTTATACCCGGATGTAGATGAAATACTGTTCTCACTGCTAACAATGTCTGATCAAAGACAATGGTAAAGACACTGATATTGTAACATAGTTCTCCCAGGATCCACTTCAGTTGACCTGTGTGCGCCTATATGCAAATTTGCCACTGCGGTGGCGGGGGTTGGAAATGCCACTGTGGTGACTGTGGGATATAACAGGGTTGGAGATGCCACTGCGGTGGCTGTGGGATATAACAGGGTTGGAGATGCCACTGTGGTGGCTGTGGGATATAACAGGGTTGAAGATGCCACTGCGGTAGCTGTGGGATATAACAGGGTTGAAGATGCCACTGCGGTAGCTGTGGGATATAACAGGGTTGGAAATGCCACTGTGGTGGCTGTGGGATATAACAGGGTTGGAGATGCCACTGCGGTGGCTAGGGGTTGGGCCACACTGGTGGCCGGAACTAAATTGCTAATGCCACAGTAG
>JAUTBT010043411.1:0-16886 GCA_032361225.1 Lepetodrilus schrolli | reverse complement strand
GACTTTTTTCATTAGTCCATAGTTCGGGAACAATGATATGATACCTGACAACTGTCTAATTTAACAAGTCATATTTTATCTGATGTCGCTTAAGCCCACCAAACCTCTATGAGTCTCAGGTCCACATGATTCGACCTGTAAAGACTCGTACAAAGTCATTCGGAAATCGGTAATTCCAGGTTGCATGTTCATTCACATGGAACAATCTCCCAGAAACATCCATGAATTAGACAAATTGTGCACTTTCAAGACACAAACTAAAAACACGTATTTAATTAAGTAAATGGATGGTCCTTGTTCAACCCAATTTCCAAAAGCGCTTTTGAGCAGTTATTCTTGATATTTGAGCTATATAAATGTGCATAATAATAATGTTTAATAATATTATTATTGTGTTTATCTCCTGAACTCAAAGTACAATGTTTTCTGTTTGGATAAAGATTAGCATGAAGTTACTCCTAACCAGGCTACAGCATGTTGGAGTACACACGTTCGTATGCGTGCTAGAATTTATGTCGTCATATCTTACATTACAAGTCTACATGCAATGCAGGTGCATTCAAAAGCGACGGATTTATCTTGTGTCATGATTTATCACGATGTCCTATCTGGGTGAAGCATGCTGCGTTGTTTTATGTTTGACATATCCCTCATCTCATCATGAGAGAATTGAACTCAGAACTCCATTGCATCGCTATCCTCACCTTCCCAAGTTTCTTATTTGTCGCTTGGTGGCAACGTGAGTTTTTGTCTTCCCTAAGGTAGGGGTCGGACGGGGTCCAAAATAATAGACTCGAGTACCTGGATATGAAGTTTCGACTCGGACTCGAGTACCCGAAGTTTATAATTATATGTTACATACTAATACTTAGAATATTAAATCGTAGAGAGAAAAAAACAGAAGAGAATAAATTATTATTGTAAGATAATTTAGTTATTTTTTAAAACTTTGCAATGTAAAAATTGTAGTCGTACTAAAGCCAGAATTCACGCATACATGAGAATACAACATGTAGACGTCTGCCGACTGTGATTTTAATCCAGATCCGTTTTTCAGGAATCAACGTCACTATACCGCTAAGACTAGTAACTAACCAACGACAGCACAACTCCAAGGATCTTACTTTTTTAGCCAAACGATGCTAGCTGATCAAAAGCTTTAGTCCAGTTGAATTAATAGTTTTTGTGACTTCCATAATTTATAATATGGGATGAAGGGCAATAATAAGTCTCCTATAACCCACGGAACGTCAAACTACTTACACTGTGAAAAAAATTGTTAGCAGAATACAATGAAAGATAATGTGATTATTCACCCATTTATTAAATTAATTACATAAAGTGCACAAGAGAGATCGTATAAAGATACGACATTTAAAAACTTGTAAGTGTTTTGTTTAACCAACAAATATAACGATTACCTTGTAATGAGTGAGACACATTCAAATGTCCAGTTGAGGAAGGGTAGACAATGAATGGGACCATGTTTTAGTAAACACGTTTAGTAAAAACGAATCATATTTGTCAGTGAAAGATTGTTGTATCGGATTATGTAACGTTTGATCTCCTCGCATGTAAATAAACAGTTTAGTTATATGGGACATCAAATGGGTCAGTATTCACCGGGGTCGCTTTTCAATACCTTTTTTTGTTGTTGTTTTTATTGGTGTTTTAAGTCGTTTTCAAGATTCTTTCATTTATATCACGACTTGTCAGTTTAGGGCAGGAGGAAACCCGCAACATCCGTAGCGCTGAATGTTGCAGTAAACCTGCGATCACCGGCTGGTACTGACAAGACCAAGGATGATAACTGCATTGCCACTCTACAGACATCGAATCCTATCAATATCGCATCAGAAAGGTAACTTTCGCGAACATTGATGCCGGGCCCCGGGGCGGAATTTGAACCTGGAACCTTGGCTCCGAAGTCCAGTTGTTCTACCACTGCGCTACCACGCGCCTTTTTTTAATACCTGGGTCACTTTTCATTGCGTAGATGATGTTAATTTCACCCAATGAAAAACGATCACCAGCCGTTGAATAGTGACCCGGGGTCAGTATTCAACGCCGGGTCAGTTTTCAATCTTACACCGGCAGTACGCTTTCATTGTATCTTATCACAAAGCTTCACTGTTGTACATGTAGAAATGATTCAGTTTTCTATTGCAAATGGTCAATGTTTCAAATTGTTTAATATGGCAAATGTGCACGTTTGCTGTTATATGCCTATATATCGTACACTTTCGCAGTATTCCCCGTCCCACAGTTGCCCATACACATAACGTAAACTACACATGACGTAAATTACACATATTCCTAATAATATTGTTAACGCTAGTACAATCAAACATTTACAAGAAATGGATTCAATAACATTTGCTGACGCTCAATATCTCATTACCTTCGGTATAATCCCAAACATTTTGAATTTAATCCTTAAACATATCTCTAAAATCATGGAGATCATTACTTAAATACGTAATTCAATACTTCATTACTTCAATACAATATTTCAGTATTTATTGTTTATCTAGTTTACTAAACTTCTAAACAAGAAAAACAAAACAATCTACGACTACAATGTCATTGCTAATTTAAATTTTGTGAAAATAATCCTATGACTTCAATCTACTAATATATTCGGGAAACAAGGAGTTAATTGTGTTGGCCTTGCATTATCTTTACAGCACTTACATGTAGACTGCCCTCTGTGTGACTCATACCTGCCGATTATCCAAACAATGTTGCAAAGTGTCACCGTGTGAAATGGTGAATCTATTTATGAACTAATGTTGAGCATAAGGGCATCCACAATTTGTGTGTCGAAATCAAGGTTGATGACAGTAAAATTACTATTCAGAATGGGACTCGTAGAAATTACTTTCGAGTAGGAGTAGATGTAATGCACATCGTATCCGTAATTGTTCAACTATACATAGCTACGTACATAGGTTAAAAAAGGGAGGGTTGGGGGTGGGGGGTGGGGTGGGTGGGTTGAAAAGACAATCGAATTATCGGCCGATTATTAACAGTAATAAAAGTTGCAAGAGAGTTACATTTGTGCACGTGTGGTCTCTCCATGACGAATGAGCAGCACGCTGTAGCAACACATCACTTGATTAGTAATTATTAGACCTGTCGAAATGTGTGTGTCAGTGTGTCTGTCCGTATCTGTGTGTGTGTGTGTGTGTGTGTGTGTGTCGCTGTGTGTGTATACTAGTATGTGTGTCTGTCTAGGTCTGTTTGCGTGTGTCTGTGTGTGTGTGTGTGTGTGTGTGTCTGTGTGTGTCTGTGTGTGTGTGTGTGTGTGTCTGTCTGTGTGTCTCTGTATGTGTGTGTGTGCCTGTGTGTATCCCACCAAATCCATCAATTGATGGAAATGACAAGAGAATTCAGATTCTGATAATATAATAATATAAATATTAAGCGAAGGGATTATTAGATGATTATTTTATTTGGCGCAATCTAAAGTGCATACAATTATTCTTAAGGGTTTCGGTTGAAGTGCCATCACAGCAAATTAAACTAAATGGCGACCGTTTGAATATGATGAGCTTGACAATGACCTATGAAACGAAGAGGAAATATGGATGCAAGAAAGGTTGTGCCTTTTAGACCTGATTGTAACCATTTATAGTACGATAGTATAAGTACGATAGTATAAGTACGATAGATGTCATGGTGGAGAGAGAAGGTGGAAGAGAGAGAGAAAGAGAGAGAGAGAGAGAGAGAGAGAGAAAGAGAGGGTGGGGGAAAGAGAGCGCGCGACAGAGAAAAGGGCGGTTAAATCACTAGATATATCAAACTTGATAAGATGCATACTATCCATATATACTAACTGGGTATTTTGTAAGAGAACCTTCCACAGGCTATATTATTTACACTTTCATATTCGAACCTCCGTAGCTTAGATGACCAGCATGAATCTACGGCATTATATACGAATCAATCTTTACCCTATTAAATACACAGGGCTCGACACCTTCCCAATAATGTCTGCTTCGTATTCATTCAGCTGGCAGATGTTATAACAGAACGTTAGAGAACATAAACCGAACAGATCGTTTGATGAAATGATGCTCTCTAATAAGGACGTATTGTACGCCTATCATTCGCACAAATATACGAACTTTGTACAGTTTTTGAAGTAATGGCAACTGATCTATATATTGCATTTTCAGTTCACCCAGTATATACCTACAACATAGCTTAAGCCTTACAACCCACCCGGTGTCAACCCGAATGGCCATCAACGTCTGAACTATAACATAATTAATCTACAACGTTCGCTGAAAACAGAACAATCCTCCGGAGAAACGTGGTCACTGAGTGGCCAACAGCAACTAGGTGCAGAGGACAATGTCACGTGTTGAAGATGACCGCCAAGACACGTACTGTGGACTTGGGTCGTGTCGACCTACTGGACTGCAGTGCTGCACTGCCATGTGGGTGTTCTCGTCTGTGTACAGTCTGTCTGGGCTGGCCACCTCCACACTCTCCGTGTACATCAACTCTCAAATCACAACACTGGAGAAGCAGTTCGGCTTCAGCAGTTCAGTCAGCGGCTTCATTCTCAGCTGCAACGACATCGGCTTCCTGCTGACGACTCTCGTCATGAGCTACATTGCACGTCGGACACACATTCCACGGATTCTGGGGTTGTCGGCCATCTTGTTTGGCGTTTCAGGACTCGTGTGTGCCATTCCGTACTTTCTCACCAAAGATGACCTTCACCCTCCTGTCAACACGACAGAGATCACGAGCTACAGATCCCTAGAGAAACATCTCTGCACTGAAAGTCAAAGCGTGATCATGCGCAATACATCACATGATGGTATTTGTGACCAGAAGACATCGGAAATTCATACAATTTTCGATCGTTCTACATCGTCTAGACATGTAGCAATTGGTATTATCGCGATTGGGATGATTCTGCAAGGGATAGGGAAGTCTCCTCGGTATCCATTCATAGCTACATACATAGATGACAATGTGGACAAGACCAAAACTACACTGTACATGGGTGAGTATTCTTTCAATGCTTTCTATACTTAATAATGAACACGAATGCAGTCGTGTGGGCATTGTAACTACTGGTATAATCAATGATGGTACTACTATTCCAATCAGAAAATATAAACAGGGCCGCATTGTATAGAGCAGTTGTACCTAGAATTGGCTGTAAGTTAAAATTTCTGAACCAACTACAAGTCCATTGTATAATTATAGAATAACCCACAAGATAAGAGTGATTACAGAAAATGTGTCCCGAGTGATATTAATTTTCACAGTTCCGAACTTCAGCTTCAATGAGGAACTTTGAACATTAATTTCACGAGGGACATATTTTCCGTAATCACTCGTATATTCTGGGATATTCTATTTATTCAATATAATCAATTTAATGTAACAAACCATTGAAAACTGACGACAAAGCAGCTTTACCGAGGGAGCGACCTTAATCAGCTGTTGCGTATTCATCCGCCTGTGACATCAAGGTTGTTCACTTCTTGATGTACGTATATTCCGACGGCAAATATATAGATCCTTTTAATATGTCATTTAGAAGATAATACGTAATGCAATGGGTAGCAAAAGCATAAAAATGTACATCATTGCAAATGATTTCAAGTGAATAAGAAATTTCAAATGTTTGGTGTATGTGGACTGTGACCAGTCAGGGAAAACTAGCAGTCGAAAACGTGTACATTTCACCTAAGTACGAGAAGAAGAAAAAGACGTAATCAACACTGTTGATTGTCGAATCGTTATTACACAGTAGATATCCACCACGTATATTGAATAAAACTCTGTTATCGCTACAATACTTGAGAATTCATATGGTTAGCTAGAACTATTGTAACGATAAAAGTGGTTCATGCAACCAGACTTACTTGCTTGATTTGGAGTTCAAAGCCACTTTCAAAATGGTTCACTCACATCATGTCTTGCATGCATATGTACTGCTTAAACTAGTGTGAATTTCCACTTTTTTTTTTTATAGTGCTAGCTCACTTGGAATATCACATGCCGCAGATAGAACATGGATACCCCCCTCAGACAATGTATCCTAATTCCGAGCAGACCAGTCCTTGCTTTACCCCTTTAATGCTGAGCGCCAAGCAGGGGAACAACAAGTACCGTCTTTTGGTATGACGCGACCGAACCCGCGACCTTCCGCACTCCGGGCCGACGCTCTAATCAGTAGCAGGTTCCGAAGATTTTACTAACAATCCTATTGTAGCTACAAATGTGTTGTGCAACAGGCCCCAGGATTGTATATATAACCATCATGTGTAAATACATACACTTTATTGATCATATATGCAATAATTTTCCAATTACATTATTTACGGTAATACGCATTTAGAAGTTTTGTAATAAAATGTAACGAAGAAAACTAAACATATTTTGAGTATTGTTATATTGAATCTAAGCTGTTCAGAGTAACAATCATAATCTGTTGCCTTTGGTAATGATTATTGGTGAGACAGATACTGACAAACCTCAATACTATGCTGTCATTGTTGACAATAATTAATGTATAATGCGAATAGATACGGGAGAAATACAGAACCATGTATCACATCTGCCTCACACAGCGAACATTGGACAATACGTACATGATCTTCATATGATCGTATACCAACAATGTACCGTACCACCGATTACCATTATTGTCCGCTTAGTGTGCTATTCGTGATGAGCGTGAAAGTAATTTTCTATGATATTAATGTTTGATTATTTCCAGGACTAATTATTGGTGTAGGCATCTTTGGACCTGCCATTGGATTTACCCTGGGCGGGTTATTTAGCAAGATTTACGTGACACTTGAAGGTGAGAACTTCATAAATCCTTCGTAAGCATCATGAATAAAATGTTGACATTTTAAGCTGGGTTCCATTCCAAAGAAGAATCATAGCGTGAAGCTCGTCAAATCGTTCGGGGGAGCATGACCCCTAGCCCACGTTTAACAGATCAATCGTAACGTTACGAGAGTCGTAATTCCATGCAATCTAAATGAAATCAGATCTCGTGTCCTTCCTTAAACAATTTGCATTCTTTAATTAGACTAAATTCCATGTTAAAGGCATACGATCACAATTTAAGAATTGGAGTTAAAAATCCAAAGTACATGCACTTTTCTATAATCTAATAGACTAAGGGGGGTAACACTAATAATTGAACAGTCTAAATAATCTTTCACGACCACTGGTACCAATAAAGCTACATATGCTATTAATAGTAAACAATAATAAAATATGAAATATTGAAAACCAGTGGGATATGCGGAAAATGTAGCTGGTTACCCAATATACGTATGTAGACACATCAAATGTACATACTTTCATGTCAAACTACCATTGGCCATGAGATATGTAAACAAACCCGTGATTGTATGCCTTTAACGTATAGCGTTGTGCTATGCTCGTTCTGTGGAACGGGACATTGAACTTTAATTCAAAATGAGGTAACACGACGTGTGATTATTCTATTTTCAGAGTCTAGCATGTCACCAAGGGATCCCCGCTGGTTGGGCGCATGGTGGCTGGGGTTTTTGGTGTTCGGACTCTTTGGAATCCTCACATCACTACCCTTGTTCTTTTTCCCCCGGAGAGTCAAGCCGCTTGACAAAGCCGTTTTACGAGAAGAACGCGAACGGAAGAAAACTTTACGCACAGATCTGAAAGGTATACATTGTCATTTGACGGAAGAGGGGTAGATTGAGATAACTAGCACAGCCAAAAAAAAATTAGGTGTCCGACACCCGAGGTGAAAGTGTCCAGCCAGGAACCTGCTAGGAGTGTGTTCGGAATCTGAAATAGGACAGAGACCATTTGCTACTGTGTAGTATGAAAGAACACCGTGTATGAGCGAGTGAGAGTGAGACGGAGTAAAATACAATGTATGTATCATGCATCATTCGAGGGTCTGCACATTCGTGGATGAGTGACTGAGTATCTAGGATTCGTGTATGCCCTACATTGAATCACAGGCTGGAAAAGTTATGGTGTGACGTTATGCAGGTGGCTTAGCTCGAAAATATTTCTGTTCACCCAGCAGAGAAATGGGTACCAGGAAGGATGATAGGGGCATGTTAACCTTCTACCGCTTTGAAAGGCAGCTTGGGTTGTATACTCCCCAGGGAGGTGAGAAAGAAAATGAGAGAACACTGATGCAATGGTCGGGGTACAAATTTAGCTCTATGACCACGCTTTCGAGCGTGGAATTAGCGCAATATTAATGTCAACATTATTATGGCAGCTTCCATCCTTGCTTCAGCCGAATCACCTAATTACCGGTATTACAGAAACACCTAATTGCAGTTCACTGTATCGAATGTTAAAATATCTAATGTTAAAATTTGAAATAATATTTAATATCAATTAAACGCTGCTATTCCATTGACATGATTTACCTACAGGAATGTTGAAAGCAGTGATCCGCTTGGTGACAAATCCCATCTACATGTGTATCACATTGTCGAACTGTGTCTCGATGTTTGCTACCAGTGGCATGCTGGCATTCCTCCCTAAGTATCTGGAGGTGCAATACCTCCTGCCGGCATGGAAAGCCAATTTCCTGATTGGTAAGCAAAATAAGCATTATTCTAAATGGTATACCGGTACGTTCAAATTCAAATGTCAGAATTCAAACATCACATAGTTTTGTTGATCAAGTTATATCATTTTTCGGCAAGATTTTCCAAGACTGGGTTCCCCTGTACGAAACTTTGCAATTGCTAAGTGTTTGAGCCAAGGTTACCTTCGAGCTTCGTCCCTTCGAGAGCCAAGACGTATTATAGGTGTTCGATACTGTGACCAAGTAGGTCGGTTGTATAGAGGATGGGTTAAATTATAAGTGGCATAGCATTGTACGAGAGGAACGCGAACGGAATAAGATAAAGGTAGCAAAAGAAGCTTTTTGACACGATATTGATAGGAACCTCTGTCTATACCGTGACAATGCAATTATAATCCTTGGACTGTCAGTACCAGTCTGTGTTCGCAGGTTTACTGCAACATTCAGTGCTACATATGTTGCGGGTTTCCTCCTGCCATAAACTGACAAGTCGTGATATAAGTGAAAGCATCTTCAAAGCGGCTCCAAACTCTAATTCAATTTACAAAAACGAATTCCTAGCTTGGCTCTGCAGGGGCGGTGAACGTGGTCGGAGCGGCCTTGGGGACAATGGTTGGAGGGGCTGTCACGACCAAGTTCAAACTATCGCCACTGACGTGCATCAAACTCCTCATCGGGATTGTCACCGTCTCTCTGGCATTCAACGCTTCTGGCTTCTTCCTAGGCTGTCCCCAACCACAGATCCTTGGGGATCCAGACTTTCCAGTGGAACGGTGACTTGTCTAATACCTCCAACCTTCTACGTGGTTAAGTAAATGAATGACAATTATATATATATATATATGTGTGTGGGTGTGTGTGTGTGTGCGTGTGTGTGCGTGTGTGTGTGTGTATGTGTGTGAGTGCGTGTGTGTGTGTGTGTGAGTGCGTGTGTGTGTGTTTGTGTGTATGTGTGCGTGTGAGTGCGTGTGTGTGTGAGTGCGTGTGTGTGTGTGTTTGTGTGTGTGTGTGTGTGTGTGTGTGTGTGTGTGTGTGTGTTTCCTTAGTCTATGGTTTCAAATGAAAATTAATAGTTTCTGTAAATCTGTGAATTTGTAGACGAGCTTTCACCTTTTCGCTTTACATTTTGTATATATGTGAACCGCTTCCGAGTTTAATTTAACATTACGAACAAATATATTATGTGAACAATATTATACTACCATTTCCTACCATTTCATGTTCACATAATTATTCGATGATATCTATTTTAATAGCGGTGCTTCTAACATGACGTGCAATGTGACATGTGGATGTGAAGACAAGAGTTACTTCCCTGTATGCGGGGAAAATGGCGTTAATTACTATTCTCCTTGTCAAGCTGGCTGCAACGAAACCACCGGAAAGGTGCATAAAGTCATACATACACTGTACATATCGTTGATCAATGTTCAAACCCTCAACATTTTGATATTATGTACATGTAACAGAGAATGATACCGATCCTGGGATTCGAACCCGAGTGAGTCCAATGCTCTACCGAATGAGCCGAAGGGGTAACCAGTAGGAGCATCTTATATCACACCCGGCTACATTTCCCCCCTCCACGGGGTGACTCGTCCTCGAGTTACTAATACAGTATCTGAGCCACCAGGGAGCTAGGAATTCTCAGTCCGACAATTCGAATACACGTTGGGCGCCATTTTAACAGAGGATCATGCCGATCCTGGGATTCGAACCCGAGTTGCTGGTTAATTGCAGTATTCTGAGCATAGTATACGTCGGAAAGTTTATTTATATTCGAGTATTAATGATAGGCTAACTCTCCGATGTTACGATTCCTATTTAGGCATCTATGGAAGCTCGTGTGTTGTTTATATTCCAGATTTACACGTCCTGTTACTGTATTGCTGGCAACTCTACAGCAGTGCCGGGGCTGTGCGTCAGTGACTGCGGGCACTTGGTCCCGTACATTACAGTCATGTTCTTTGCCGCATTCTCCAGCACGCTTGGCATAATGCCAAGTTTTCTTACTTACATCAGGTAAGTGTAACTACGGTACTGAATTACTACAGCAACTTGTTTTAAAATTTGTGAACAACAAAGCAATTATCAACTGGTACACTAGTTTCTACTGATAGATACTACATTTAGCATCTATTTAGCATCTAATAATACTACATTTAGCATCTATTTAGCATCTAATAATACTACATTTAGCATCTATTTAGCATCTAATAATACTATATTTAGCATCTATTTAGCATCTATTTAGCATCTAATAATACTACATTTAGCATCTATTTAGCATCTAATAAGTATGAAATGTTGGTGAAAAGTCAATAAAAAGCATGAGGCGTCATTAGAATGGTAAGTGATAATACCGATACAGAAAATGTTGTCATATATTTTAATTAGGTAAAAAACTAAAATGTGTCAGCATGGGAACTGTCATTTTCGGATTCAGTGGCCTCAGATCTTCTTAAAAACACTTGAGATCCAACTTTTACTAAAAAATGCTTCTAGAGTTACGGAGGCTTCGTTTCAGAAATGTCGTCGTCTATAAATATCTGGGTGTATAAAGCACTCAAATCAATTGCATATACATTTGTTCAGGTAAACCTTCGTATGACCATTATGTATGTCAACTATCTTTATATTACTGTGTTTCTGGTATACTATCACTGAAGCATATTTATATTTTCTATTACAGAAGCGTACCAGAAGTTGATAAACCTCTTGCTGTTGGACTATCGGCTTTTCTCGGGAATTTGCTGGGTAAATTTTTAAAAAAATCATTTTTATTGATTGAGGTCTTCATTTTCATTTTCAAAGTTGTTATGGCATATACATATTCCAATGTAATTCTTATCATAATTCCTTACTTTCCGTTTAAAGGTTGGCTTCCCGGTCCTGTTGCCTTCGGCATGATAATGGACACGACCTGTCTGCGCTGGGCGTCAACTTGTTCAGGGTCAGGCGCATGCCTACTTTACAGCCTCGTTTTGATTAAGGACCGGTACCACTCGGCATGGGTCGTTTCAAGATGTTTGTCATTGATGTTGTGTATAGGAGCGTTGGTTGCTGCCATGAAGAAAACGAAACCGTTCTTCGTAGACGAACAGGGAGAAAAATACAGTTTTGAGACTAATGCATTGGTTGTTCAGACGGGGGTTAGTATCACAGATGATGACGTCCACAACAGCAGTATTTAATGAGCCGGATGCATGGTTTGTCACCCACGTCATCATTTCTCCTGCGGTGCTCTCTATCCATCAGCGTTTGACGGTGGCAATGACACGTCTTTATGTTCCCCTATACTATGGGCTGAACATACATGTTACTAACGAACATGATTGAAATAGAATTGAAAGTTTCCTATATTCCGTGTTCTTTTCTTTGTCTTACACTTATCCATCATGAAACATGAAATGACACGGAAAAGAATGCCCGTTACAGAATTCAAAATGACATTGTTTTGTATTGAGCAGTGATATTATTACTCTCTTTTGGTTTGGAAATGTTTAACTCTCCCAAACTACAAATACACAGTGCTTCTTTGTATGACGTGTGCTTCGTTGTAATGACGGTATTTCCTGACGAGACTACTCGTTTCACATTATTTGGAAGAAACAAGATTCATACATTATATATAGTGTATCCTGGGTATAGTTTCTCGAAGCTCACAAATCCACCACGAGACCATAGCGCTATCGCAAGCGCCCGATCGCATCTATAAGTGATCGCTACGAGTGCGATGTATGGTCTCTTAGTGAATACGCGAGCTTCGAGCAACGATGCACCTTGAGTAGCCTACGATGGGTTATTTGTGAACAAAACTTTGAGTTGAGCATGAAGTCGTACTCAAAATATTTCGTAATCTCGGGGCCTGATCTAGACGTATTTTACCATTTCCACAAGTATATTGGCAACACGCTATATTTTCCGCATGTCCCACTGGTTTTCAATATTAACAGTATTATAAACATTATTATTATTATTATTATTATTATTATTATTATTATCATTTATTATTATTATTATTATTATTATTATTATAATTATTATTAATTTAATATTTGTTATTACTGTTCTTGTTTTTTAACCATGCAGTAACAAATAAAACCCATATATTTTGTATTCCGATTGATTCTTTTGGTAGATACAATTAGCACATGTCTAGTATACGTGGACATGCGCTATATATTATCACGCTTAATGTATTCCAGAGGTGTGACAACAACATCAAATCTCAGTGCTGAAAAAATGAGACATGGATTGCTTTTGAGAGATGGTTAATTGCCATGACCGATAAAGTAACAATATATATATATATATATATATATATATATATATATATATATCGTTAATGAAATACTACCTTCCTAGGATTTCAGAAAATTCAAGCGACTATTCATTTAAGCAAGTATTTTACTGAAGGAAAATTGAAGAATGTTTGTTTGATTTAGCCTTGACCAAGTCCAAACAGGTATTCATTAAAACAGACTAATATATGCAAATATTCTCTATAAATGTTATCTTTAATTTCAGTGACAAATTTGCGCCAAACATTAACATTTGTGATATGTATTTACAGCAATAATCTAAATGAGAAAGTGGATAATTAAAACAATTAAAATGTATACAGTATTACATTGCTTTGAGGATAGTTGACTACCATTCACAAAGTGGTGTCTATAACAGTAGGCTTGATCCAATCATTATCCATCTTAACAATACAGATGTGTAGTACTACATATGCTGGCTGAACGGCTTCCGTAGCACTACATAGTAGTATGTAGTGATAAGTAGTGCAGGCTGAAGGCACCCCAGTGATGACACATACCATGTTGATATGGTCCCAATTACAATGCGCACACAAGGCATGTGCATTTCTAGGGAAGTTATTTGTAGTTATAACTGAAAGCTATAGTCTGTATTATACTTCTATGCATCTCATTTGATTTCTGTTAGCATTTTGCAATTTTCAAGACTAAAGTACAAGATTTTTTACAGATACACATTTAACAGGTTGTGAACAACATAGGTCAACATAATTTTAATTGATATTTGAAGATGTGAAATTTAAACAAATGATCGGCGAAATTCATTTCTATTCAAATTCTGAAATTACTATAGCTCGTGTATTAATCTATATTTAATTTCCCGTAACCTGACTGATTAAGGATCTCTGGATGTGTGCATCCAAAGACGAAACCAAGGCACTTGAGACCGATGATTACGACGGTGACAACGTTGATGAATTTCAGTCCAGTTATCTGGCTCTTCTTGAGTAGTTTCGTCACCCAGCCAACAAAGAACGTCCACACGGACGCCGATATGAAGGTGGTAGAGATAGCGATGAAGGTGGAAGAGATGCAGCATAAGGACATCGATGAGGCGATGTACGTGAGGGTTGGGCGATGTACGTGAGGGTGGGGCGAGGTACGTGAGGTTGGGGCGTGGGCAGACACACGAATACCGGGTTGGATATCAACGATAACTGTGTAGTCATGTAGTTTGATGAAAATAAAGGAAGATCACATCTTAATGAGACACGTATGTTGGAATTCTATACTGGCATACAGTATAACTCTAAAGAAAGCATTGCGCGTACAGATGATATTGGGTACCAATATTTTGTTGACATTAAAACCATGCTCGGACACTTGATCCATTTCAGATATGACGTACGAGTTGGTGTATTCAGAAGTCTGGTATTATGTACTGGAAAATTAAAGTTAGTTGTCCTGTTATATTAGGTGTTCGGGCCAGGCATCATAACGTGGATGCTGAAATACAAACCCGAGGTGAAAGTGTCCTGCCAGGATCCTGGGACAGGACACGTAACTTTATTTGCTGTGATGGTACGCATGATATCATTACTCAGGTCAATGTTTGAGCAAACTACATATAATGCAAGTGTACCTTTAATACTGAAGTCTCGCTTTTTATCTCATGTAGGACTATTTTTGACACCTTCAAAGTTTTCCTGCCGATATCTTTTACTGCCACCACTTCCTGTGGAACGTATTTTAGTGTCAGGCGGAAAAAGGTAGACCGATCATGATACCAAATACCCTAACCACCACGCACCAATCCAGCGGGGGTGTTTTGGGCAGAGGTCTGTATCTGGGAGAATGGTACATGTATAACTATGTATTTGTAATAGAGCTGAAATTAATATTTGAATATTCGTGAATGAATATTAAATAACGAATATTCGAATAATAAAACAGCATGATTAACTAAACTAATGTCATATTATAATTATTGCATTATACCAAACGATACATTACCTCTATCAGTCTATCACAAGATGATGATTGGAATTTTACAATATTCTAATTACAATGCAAAAGCTTGGACTGAATGGCAGCTTATGATCTGCACTTGAATAGCGACAATAAATTAGATTTACTTCCCAAAGTGACGTAGATCCTGGTGATATAGCCACCAAGTGAAAATGCAATTGCTGGTCCATTGATCGCAAGACTCACGATGATACCTTCAACAGAAACAGGGCGGAATATACGATTACATGTATATGCAATGTACTATTATTTCATCATAGAGTATGGTCAACGAAAACATTTGCGTCCACTAATAAAACCGTACTATTCTGCTACATACCTACCGTAAATTATTGAATAGAAGCCTAATGTCGCGGTGTTCTCAGACCCGGCTTCTATTTATTTCAAACAAAAGTCTGCAGCATGTTTTTCATCCTTCGTCGATAAACAATTTATGAAGCGTATTATAAACAACACAATAAGTGAGTACAGATTTCGCCCAAATTGTATGTACGGTTCCTAGCCACAGAACTTGACTAAACAACATATCGTATACGTTTTGTATGAAATTAAATGTATTAATAGAGCAATAACATGTTTCAAAAATTTAAACAAAAGCAAAAACGAATATGCTTGAAGACGATTAATTTAATAAAACTATAATATCGTGCCACTGGAAACAAGAATCACTTACTTGTATACTGTACTGCATGATGTAAATTATGAACGGAGGCTTCCATATATCGGTATCAAATATCTAGTCAAGGCAGGCTTCTATTCAGGGCAGGTTTCTATTCAATGATTTACGGCATTTCATGTAAACATATTCAGATTAGTGATCATTAGTATATGTTTGATAGTCTATGTGTACAAACATGACGACTACAAATCCGTATCACAATCGTTATGAGAAGTTTGATATTAATCTTCCCATATGGTCATATTACAGACATACACAAGGACAGGCAGACAGACTAGCATACTTTGTATACTTTTGCCATCAATTACAGTAGGGTTGTGTTAATATCAATAAAAGTAAGGACACTGTATTTTGTATTTGTTGTTTTCTGTGCTACATTTGTTCAATAGATAATAATAAATATAATAATAAGTTATGCATTTATATAGCGCTACTTATCCAGATCTAGTCCCTGCTCAATCATATGCTCTTTTGACGACGATGGATTTCATGATCAGCATGGAGCATCAGAACTGCGGGTATCATGATCAGCTGGTAGAGCATTCCATAGATCAGCGCCTGCTTTCTGGAGGTTCTGTCACCGTACGAATCCCTGCGGGTTAATGGCACCACTATCTGTAATTTGTCAGTGTACACTCAGCTCTGTAAAGAGCAATGAGTTCTTGTAGGTAGACAGGGGCGAGGTCAGAGATTTGAGATTTGTAGACGAATTTTAGTAGCTTGAAAACAATTCTCTATCGGATTGTAGCCAGTGCAAGTCTTTGAGTCCAGGTGTTATGTGTTCGCGCATACATGTGTGCGTAATGAGTCTGGCAGCTGCATTCTGTACACACTGTCATCTGTCCAGATGGTGTTGCTGGATGCCATGCAGAAGTCTGTTGCAGTAGTCTAATCGCAATGTAACTAATGCATGGATAAGGCACTTGATGGATGTCTTTTATATTTTATATGATCTAACTGATGTTCCTGAATTAGTAGTCTGCATTTCTGCATATATTACGGACATGGTTACCTAGGCTGAAAGTTGAGTCGAAAATCAAATATTTTCTGTTACACTTTCGAACCATGACTACTAAATATGAATTATATATCTACTTACTGCGGTATCTCTGCACCATTTCTCAAACTGTCAGTAACATATTGCATCTTTCTTATCAGAGATATCAATGTAATCACATGTTTATCTATTTAATGTCTCAATGGTGCGAAAATGTGTCAATCATTCCTCGCTGGTAACAGTTCCAGCTAACAAAAGTGCAATTGTTTCCTGCAAATAGGTTTTCACACAATATAGTTCAAAATACTATAAATATATATTTCTGAACAGATA